>JANBPO010007965.1:0-189460 GCA_024336825.1 Amorphophallus titanum | reverse complement strand
TGGAATTTCTCATATCTTGAACATTTAGATCATTTGACTCTCAAAATCAGCTTCTCAGAAGGGTTTTCCAAAGTTAATTCAAAGTCCTACATGAATGCATGCTGGGTTTAAAGGGAAAATTAAAACAAAGTAAAATAGAAAGTAATCAAGGATAATATTGTTAAGCTGTCTAGACTGAGTCAAGAAATCAATTTTGTGAGCTGATACTAAGCCGAAGCTCATTTATCCGCGCACCAATTCACAAAAGAGAACCATCGTCCTCAGTCTTAGACAGCTCAACGGCCTATCCGTGCGACTAAGACTCCTCTGGAATCATCATTATTTTTGATAAAGGGGAACTCAAATTCTAGATTTACCAAAGTCGCAAGGTCCTTGATATAATCTAATAGCATAGATAACATATAGTAAAATGCATATAGGGAGAGATGGAGATAGCAATAAGCATGGGGAACTGAGAAATGAGGTGCAGACACCGTGGGGGCCTGGATGATACTGCCCGGACGGTGGGACCAAGAGCTTCCTCTTGCGCTCAAAATTTCATTAGCCAAGATATAAGGAAGATAGCAAGCAATGAATAAGACATTTAATCATAGCAAGTATGGCATGAATCAAAGCATCAATAAGTAATCATAACATAGACATCAAAGTGATCAAAGCTTGGTGTGGATAGCATTCAAGCATGTATTAGCAAGGCGAAGTATGTTTAGCATGAATAGCATGAGTTGAAATATAGCATTACAAAGCATCATTGTTTGTTGTTTGTCATGAGGATGACAATCTTGGCATGAGATATTGAGATTGGATGATCAGGGTCAAGTTATACGCAGTGGCAGAGTGATCAAGTGAAATCAACAAGATTTAGGAAATGAACGATCAATTAATGCCAGTATAGAGAGATGATAATCAGGAGTGCCCATAGTGACAAATCATGTTGATGTTGGGAAGAATCAGAAGATTGATAGGGGTGGATGGAGGGGACTCATCCCATGCTCTTGTTCCTTGTAAAATTGTTGTACCTGCAAAAGTACCATCAGAGAAATACAATGCATTTTTTTGGATTTAGAACCGGTACGCCCTCTCCGGCTCTCTCTCTCTCTCTCTCTCAGTCTCTCCCCCCGACCCGACCTCCAAGTCCTCCACAGCTGTCATTGCCAACCCACGTAGGCATCCCGGTCATCTACAGGTCCCTTCGTCGCCGTCTCGGCCATCCGCACCCCCTTCACCGTCGTCCACAGTCGTCCTAGCCTTCCTTTATTGTTTTTTTTTATTCCAGAGCTCAAATGGCCAGAACTATAGTAGCCAAGGCCGGTACCAATACGTACGGGACGGTACTAAATATTAGGGTATCAAGCTGGGCCCACAGATTGTTCGTGGCATTTTTCTTGGTTACTCCTCTACTCGAAATGGTTACGTCTGCTACAATCCTTTTTCTCGTCCTTTTTTTGTTCAGAAGGATGTTAGTTTCTTTGAGTCTGATTCCTACTATTCCCCACGACTCAGTCTCAGGGGGAGAATCCCAACATCCTCCCTTCTTCTTCTTCTTTTTCTTCTCTTGTTACTCCCTTGTTGCTTGTTCCTCCTCTCTGGCTCTGCCGCAAATGGATCTCCTAGTATTCCCACTTTAGTGATAGATACGGAGAGTGTATAGAGGTAGAGACAGATTATTATTTACATCGAAAAAACTTGAAAGAAAAGTCATCTCCTGATCAGCCAACTTCACAAGGTGCTACTTTTCCGGGCCCTACCCAACCACTTGATGACTTGAATCTTCCCATCATTGTCAGGAGGTTCTCCAGGACTGCACTAATCATTCCATCACTAATTTTCTTACCTATTCCAACGTTCCTCCTCGATACCACTTTTTTTCTGCACTATCCTCTACCCATGTTCCTACAACTTTTGCTAGAGTTGTACAGGATCCAAAATGACAGTGTGCAATGAATAAGGAGTTGAGTACTCTTAACAAGAATGGCACTTGGATCCTGGTTGATCTTCCAGAAAGAAAAAACCAATTGGGTCCAAATAGGTGTACACGATCAAGTACAATACAAAGGGTGAGATACAAAGATATAAATTCATGCTTATTGCAAAAGGTTTTACCCAAACATGCGGGATTAATTATTACATTCCATCAAAACCTCATTCTAGGGGCATACCCCCAGTGTACAAAAGGGGCAACTGCTACCCAGCTACGTCTCTCTCTCCCTATCTCTCCTCCTAGTCTATGTCGGTGCGAGGTCGGCTACGCCGACTAACAGCCTCGTCTCCATCTCCACTCACTCTATCTCGCAACCATGATGGCCGCGAAGCCCTCGAGCCTGAGGCGACTGGCTGAATCGCCCCCTGTCCTGTGGGAGACTGCATCATACCCATGAGCTTATCCATCGTGAAGTGCACATCTCCTATGGTCCGAAGTGACTCAGAAGGAGTCGCAGGTCCAACTCTCTCTCCAGGGGCACCCCTACCCTGGTACCTCTACAGCACCTGTCGTCGCAAGGCCTCCAGCTGATCGAGGGCTCGCTACTCCCTCACTGCCATCGCCATCTGTCGAGCGCGTACCTCGGCCTCTCTCTCCTTCGCCTCAGTAAGGCGACCCTTGAGCCTCTCAATTGTGCTCGTCTCTCCCAGCCGACGTGTCAGCTCCTCAATGCGGGTCTCCTGCTCCTGACGAGCAGCCAGGCTGGCTGCCAGTTCCTTCCTCTACAGAAGATGAATAATCTTGTAAAACATGTAATGATGATAAAAGGCAAATGTTTTCAACTTGAGTGCTAGGTTCTTACCACCTCGGCCAGCTCAGCCTCTCGCTCCTCGGCTCGCTCGATAGCTCCGGCTAGGCAATCCTCCAGCTCATCCACAACATCAGCTCAGGATGAAGGGCCGACCCCTCCACCTGCTCCTACTCTCACTCACACATAGGCCAGCTCTCCTCGCTGCCAACACAAGGGGCAAACAGTCAGTCAAATTCAACAAATTCCAAAATTCAAAATCAATCAATTTGTTTTGGCTTACCATCTCTCGGATCTCATGTCATAGGTTCACAATCATCTGGTTGAGGATGACTATTCGATCCTTGAGAATCCTCACAGCCTCAGTCTCAGGCATCTGCACACAATTCACAAACTCACTTAGCCCGAGAATTTAAATAAAACATCACATTTGAAAGCTTAGAGAGTAACTCACTACTCGGGTGTCGAGACGAAGCCGTCCAGCATACCAGTCCCGATAGTCCATCGAGTAAGTCTCACTACTCCTCACGGTCCGGTCACGCTCTAGTGAGGGCCCTTTCTATAGTGCCTCTGCCTCTGCACGGTAGCGGGAGGCGCAGTCCTGATCACTCACCGAAGTCTGGCGGTGTCCCCGATCTGACTCATGCTCAGTTGGAATCGCCACTGATGGTTGATGCCACCCCAGCGTCCTGTGCACTAGGCGAAGGAAGAGCGGCTCCCTCGGGTTCACGCAGAATAGTACTGTATCTCTATGGAACCAAGCTTGCCCCTCCCTCACCCAAGGCTGAGGGGTGGTGTCCTCCATCGCATAAGGAGTCCAAATCACCTGCCATATTAAAAATGGAATGTTTTGCTAATTGAGTACATAACAAATGCTAAAAGATCACAACTCTTTAGCCGAAACACACTTACCTAGTGGGGAGGGAACTCATCCAGGGCTGTCCTAAGATCTGAAAGTCTAGTGGCCACTAGGCGTCGGTCCTGGACCATCTCCCATCTAGCCATGAGAGGGACCGCTTGCATCAAGGCTCACGAGATCGTGCCGCGACCTAGAGGGAACCGAGTGTACCCCCAAACCTGATAAGAAAATAAAAAAATTAATCAATTAATCACTCAATTTTGAATCAACATGCCTAGAAAGGGTAGACTCGTACCTGTAAGAAGGGCGTGAAATCACCCAGGTTCCCCGAACCTGGGCGCACTGTGTCCAAGTGGGTGAAGAGGTGCGCCAACATTACTCTTCCCCATGCAAACTGGGGTCCATGCTCTAGATCTTGTACCAGTAAGAGATACTTCAGATTCACCTTGTTTGAGGCAGTAGCGAATAGCAGCCTCACAAAGAAGTATAAGAGGAAAAGTCTCAGTCCCTGTTGCTCGCTTCTCCCTTGAGCTCTAAACCTCTGTCTCACTCACCCCAAGTATGCATTCAGGTTCTCTAGCGGCCCGCGTGCCATTCTTACGAGTCCCATCACGGTGCTAATCTTCCCGGGTGGAAGAGTGGTCACTGGTTCCCTAGATCGAGCCAGTTGTGGCCCGAGCAAGTCTTCTATCTCCTCTCGATAATCCTTCAGCTCTCGGTCGAGCATCGGGATCCCTACCACTGGCAATCCTATCAAGAAAGCCACATCTTCAAGGGTGGGGTTCATATGTCCCCACGGCATCACAAATGCTCTGCAGCTATTCACCCATCTCTCTCGTACTGCCGTCAAGAAGGTGGCGTCCACCGAGAAAGGTCGGATCCTAAAGAAAGGGCCAAAACCCATTCGATCCACCCTCTCCCATTGCCCAGGAGGTAAGGCATGATTCCAAGCTCACACCAAGTCCCATGTAACCCAGGCTCTGATCCTTCGTGGACCCTGCGCACAATAGAAAGAAAACACAAAGAATTCATTAGATCTTCCAAACCATTCCACCTTCTTTTCTTTTTTTTTCAAAACTTCACAGCCATGGAAGCAGGGCGGCCAAAGGCTTGGTCGCCCACCTCCCTGGGCAGCAAAAGCCCTGGCCACCGAAGCCCATCCATGGACGACCAGGACCCTGGCCGCCCACTAGTCTATCCCCCACAAACCCATTCTCCGATCTCCATTCCCCCACTAAACACGCATCCACATACAGACCTAATAATTACAAAGCAGGGGCATGAAGCTTACCTTCCCTTGCTGCCCTCTCTTCCCTTGGTCTGGTTCACCATCATCCGAACCCTCGCTTTCCTCACCTTCATCTCCATCATCACCATCGACCGGCCCCTTGTTGGGGATAGCCTCGCCTTCCTCACTTCTATCATCTCCACTCTCTTCCAAGTCTGCAAAAGCTGTAGCTGAAGAAGAGGAGCTCCCCATAGCTTGCAATTCCTCTTGCTCTTCACTTGAGGAAGAGGGATCGGGCACAATGTCGAGACGAGCCCTCCTTCTCCCCATTTGTCCAATCTAGAGGATTCAAGTGGCTAGAACCTCACTCAAGCAAGAACAACACTCTCCAACTCTATGGCTCCTAAGATGTCCACAACGAGGGCCGCCTGAATGAGGAGGGCGGCCACCCTTTTGAAAGCCCCTCAATGTAGAGGGCAGCCAAAGGTCTGGCCGCCCAGCCTCTAGTGGAGGCGGCCCGAACCCTGGCCGCCCTATTGTGGAAGAAGACAAAGTAGAGCGGATCGACGAGAGGAACAAGAGGACGCTTGAATCGCCGTCATCCGACCTCCCTCCGAATCGAAAATCAAAGAAGATCATCTGTAGCCCTCTCTACATTTGGGGATCTATTTCTTCATTCTTTTTACATCTATTCCAATCCTTTACACTTGTTTTATGAGCATGTATTAAACATATCCTTTATTGCTTAACTTTGACTCTGTCTGTGGAGAACCGTCTGCATACGGTTGTGGTTATATCGTGCCGTGGTTGTTGCGGTGTGTGTGTATGTGGATTCTTCCTGTCATTGGATTATTGTGGAGATGAAGTCTCCATCTGGTTGGAGTTTTTACTCCGTGTGCTTCATTGTGAAGCGAGTGAAGCCTCACCGGTTTGGTGAGGGATGGACATAGGGAGTCCGTCGTGGTCTCGAACCACCTTAAAAATCCATGTGTATTTGTGGTGTATGCTAGCTCGCTTTAATTTCTCTCTTGATCGTGTGGGCATAGTTAGATTGAGAGAATCTATTTCATTCTTATATCATTCATTTTCCTCAATCATGTTAGATCTGTCGTTAAGTTTAAAATTGGTCATCGTGTTTGGGGGACAATTCAACCCCCCATCTTGTCTACACGCCTATCTGGGCCAACAAAAATGTATTATGATCGATGGCATCTTTCAAGATATTGAGAGCTCTAAGATTTTCATAGTTTTTCATCCTATGAACATTGGACCATTTGGATATATCCTGTGGCAATTTATGTGGACCTTTAGAGATGAGGTTCCATAAGTTTGGATTAACTAAATTTACAAAAGTGCACAGGCTGCTAGCCAGAGAGAAAAATTAGAACCGTTAAACATAAATGGATAAACTATGGAATTCGGTTCAGGGCAATGATCTGTGATTATAAATGCACTAATGTAGGACCCTCCCTACAGATTGTTGAATCTGAAATGTCAGAAACCCACTCTGATACCAAATGTTAGGTGCAAGGTGGGATCTAGAGGGGGGTTGAATAGATCCCTCTACAAAAATTAGACTCAATTAAAATCTACGCCTGAAGACCAGTAGTATTTATAGCACCTCCAGAAGTGGACGGAGAGTGTGGATGGCGTGATCCTCTCCTTGGAATCTTCCAGAGTCCAGGTACCTCTGATACACGTGTCAGAGGGTTACAACCTCGGATCATGTGTCTTCGCCAGTGACAGAAAGTCTTCGATAGCACATAAGGTCCCTGACATTTGGTCGAACAGTTATGCTGTCAGGCATATTACTTTGAATGAAAATGTGCTCCAGATATCAGGCAGATAACAAGACTTGCAGGAGGACAGTTTTTCAGCACAGAAAGTTAGACATGCATACAGCATGCAGCTTAGTGCAAACAGAGTGATAAGAGTAGAAAACAGCACAAAGTATGCAACAGAAAAATCTGCACGAGGTAAGCTAATCTCAGAAAGAGTGCATGAAATGTAACCAATGCTTTTTGTGCAAGGATTAAAAAGAAGACAAACTGGCATGAGGTATGAAATGAGAGTATTGCTAGTACGAGATGAGAGACAACATGAGGGTTGAGAAATGGGAAAAATAAACACGAGGTATGACCTCGACAACCAGATAACTGCACGAGGTGTGAATACAGAGAAGATAGCACGGTGCAAGACCTCGTAAATCAAGAGAAACCTGCACGAGCTACGAACAATGTTCATGCTCGAGGTTTACATGGAAACAGACATCAACACGAGGAATAAGGTGGGAAAGGTGACACGGGGTGAGTTCTTCGAGAATACAGCTCGAGATATGAAAATATGGAAAACAGCAAGGGGCTGAATGAAAAAGAGCACGAAGGAGATCTTTAGCCAAATGTGCACGAAGTGTCCTTCCAAAAACTGCACACAGTATAAGACTTGAAAAAAATAACACGAGCTTCAATTGTAACGAAGCACTTGAAGAACGACACGAGCTTCAACAGTGACGAAGCTCTAAAAAAAAAGAAACAACACGAGCTTCAACAGTGACGAAACTTCACGAGGTATAAAGTAGATAGCAAACCTACACGAGGTAAGTCTAGTGAAAACTACATGAGGTTCATTTTTGTAAGGCAAAACCTGAACGAGGTCAGCTCTAAAGAAAGCGACATCATGCTTCGACCCGAGTTTGATCTTTCTAAACTTCAATTCCATATTTTTCCTGTTGATCCGTCTGATAGAGAAATCCCTCACTCGTGCATCCTTGAATTTTATTTTTCCAACAGCAACAACACCGATGTGGAAGCATGCCGATGACGCCTTTGAACACTATTGGTTCTTGCCGGTGACTACAAGATGTGGCCTTTTTAAGTGGAGGACCATCTATTGGCATTATGGTCTGGGCAACTCTCCTCATCGGCCTGCCACAATACATAGTGGGGAATGCCCTCTTCCTTGTCACTGGCGTGTCCTCTTCAGCCGTTGCTGACACCTGGTTCTAACGTGTCACCTGTTGGTAGCTAGTCGACATCATGAGGAGTCCGACAACCTTCACCAGGGCATCATCTGTATCGCGCAGGTTCTATTGCTTGTTGCCGATTGTCAACCTTTTAAGTGGGACAATATTTGCCAACAATGTCTGTCGGGTGAACCACGACACTGGCTTCTTCCCCTTGCCAGAATACTCCCTGCACTGCCAACACATGTCATCTCTACACTCGCTGATGCTGTGGAAATCCCCTAGTAGAGATAGGTGTGAAACATAGCAGTGAGAGTCTACTGCCACTCCTCTCTTCCCCAAAGTCATTTGTGCACCACTGCTAGCACACCGGCCTGTGGACATGCAAAATCGCACGCCCATATGTCCCCGCCAATCTAGCAACAATAACGGTTTCGACCGAAGAGAGACCCTGGAGGACACGTCCCGTCTGGACCCTCCGAAGAGACACCATGTCAACGTGAAGCCATCTCCCAGAATCACAATGGCGAAGAGAAGTCAATCTCTGGGGGACACGTCCCGTCTGGACCGTCCGAACAGACACCATGCTACTGTGGAGCCGTCTCTGAAATCACGACAACAAGAGAATCTACCCCGACCGGGGGCTGCGTCGACCCCAGCCAGGGGCTGCGTCGACCCCAGCCAGGGCCTGGGTCAGCGCATCCAAGCCCCTGCGTCGACGCTGCCAAGCCCCTGCGTCGACTCTCCAAGCCCCTGAATTTGCATGAGTGATATGACAGGCACATGACTAAGAAGTATGGGGAGGTAGCACGTAGCAACCAGAGTTAGATCTTGAGACATGGATGGCGACAACTGGTGCACCAAAGAAAGGCCGGTTGTATGGTTTTGGGTAGAGTCTAGACACTAGCAGGGTGATACCATCTTGTGCGAGTTCAGGCTATTCCTAGACTAGTACCAGTCCCCACATCAGGCCCAGTACTTCGAGTGGCATCAAAGATGCCATTCGAGAGGAGATGTCACATTTGGAGGGACAGATTACGTCAAGCGTCCAGTCAGGCATCCAGGCGGAGATTATCTCAAGCGTCCAAGCAGAGATGTCGAGCGTTCGTGCAGTGATCTCCTCGAGCTTTACATAAGCTATCGCCGCCCTCCTCTCTCAGGTGGGGATTGTCCCTCATGGAGCACCCTCAACCATAGCACAACCTCATGTGAGTGTTTGTTCTAGTTTTTAACGTCGTAAAATTTAAAGTTATGATATTGCTATTTAGTAGTAAGATTATACTAAGATTGAACTTGGGTTGGGGGATTTAAAATCTAAAATACCATTCTGATTGGCATGTCGATTGTTCCAACATGGCCTGGATGATGAGAGTGACTTGGGAGAGCTATTGGAATCTAAATTAGATACCCAGTTTGGACTCAATGCTCAAATTATCCTTTTCTAAACTAACTTAGTTTAAAATCAAAGAACTTAAGTTGGAGGGTCCAAAATCTGTAATATTAACCTGATCGCCATGCTGATTGTTCCAACACGATCTGGCTGGTTAGAGTGACTTGAGAGAGCTGAGGGAATCCAAACTGGATACTCGATTTAGGCTCGACGCTGAAAATAGCATTCTTCCTTTTAACTTGGTTTAAAATAAATGACAAGGAGCTCAAGTTGGGGGTCCAAAATTTAAAATATCAGTCTTATCTGTGTGCTGATTGTTCCAACACAACCTAGGTGGTGAGAGTGACTTGTGAAAGCTGACGGAATCTAAATCGAATAGATGATTTGGGCTCGACGCTCAAAAGAGCATTCTCTAATTGCACTTAGTGATTATGACAGAAGTTCAGAACAGATTTTTACTCTTCCTCAGGGACATCTTCTTATTATTTGATCATGACCCATGTGAAACAGCTCAGGATCCTCCCAAAAGTAGTGCTTAACCTTTGAAAAGAATCGATCCTTCTCATGCCTAGACCACCCTCCTAGAATCTGTCCAATCGCCAAGTAATTGACTATGTGAGTGTACCAGGGGGTTGAGGTGTAAGAGATGGAAAGAATTTACTCATCAGGGAAAGAATCAGACATAGGAGCACTTTTAGGAATCACAATCCTAGACAAGTGATCAGTGACAACATTCTCCAACCCCTTCTTGTCTCTGATTTCCAAATTAAATTCTTGTAGCAACAGAATCCACCGAATGAGACGGGATTTAGCTTCCTTCTTGGAAAGGAGATACTTCAAAGCAGAGTGATCGGAATAAACAATGACTTTTGCCCCTAAAAGATATGATCGAAATTTTTCTTGGGCAAAAATAACAGTCAGAAGTTCTTTCTCTGTGGTGGTATAATTTAATTAAGCATCGGCGAGAGTGCGACTCGCATAATAGATCACCACAGATTTCTTATCAATTCTCTGGCCTAAGACAGCTCCAATAGCAAAATCTGAGACATCGCACATGATTTCAAATGGGAGTGACCAATTAGGAGACTATAGGATTGGGGCTTGAGTGAGGGCTACTTTAAGAGAGTGAAAAGCCTCAAGACAAGATTCATCTAGCTGGAATGGAATATCCTTGGCTAGGAGCTTAGTGAGCGGATGAGTAATGGTAGAGAAGTTCTAAATAAATCTTCTTTAAAAACCCACATGGCCAAGAAAAGAGTGAATTTGCTTGACAGACGAAGGGGGAGGAAGATTGAAAATTAGATCAACCTTAGCCTTGTCTACTTCTGTCCCCCTCTTTGAAACAATGTGGCCTAGCACAATGCCTTCTCTTACTATGAAGTGGCTTTTCTCCCAACTAAGCACCAGATTAGATTTGATGCATCGCGCCAGCACTTTCTGTAAATTCTCTAAGTAGCAATCAAATGAGTCTCCAAAAATTGAGAAGTCCAGGAGGGCCTGCCCCATAACGGCACCATCGGCTTCGAGCTGTTCGACAAGCCCGAGGGCCTCGGCACCACCGATTTCGTCCAGAACATCAACGAGATGCGGGCGCTCGAAGGCGAGCTGGAACGCACCATAGACCTGATCGACAGCATCGAATCGTCGCGCGTCAACCTCGTCCTGCCGAAGCACGAGCTGTTCATCCGCCAGACACAGGACCCTTCGGCCTCGATCATGCTGAAGGTCGCGGGCGACGGCGACCTGCCGCATCAGCAGGTCGTGGCGATCCAGCATCTGGTCGCCACCGCCGTCCCCGGCCTGCAACCCTACCGGGTCGCGATCGTCGACCAGAACGGCAATCTCCTCGCCAAGGGCACGGACGACCCGTCCCAGGGCTACGACGTCACCTCCGACACGACGCAGCAGCGCATCGCCTACGAGAACCGGCTGTCGCAATCGGTCGAGCAGCTGCTGAACCAGTCCCTCGGCGACGGCCATGTGCGCGTCGACGTCACCGCGGACATGGATTTCGACCGCGTCACGACCAATTCCGAGACCTATGACCCGAACGGTCAGGTCGTCCGCTCGACCCAGAGCGTCACCGACAACAGTTCGTCGAGCGACGGCAGCAACGGCAGCCAGCCGATCACGGTGCAGACCAACCTGCCCGACGGCCAGCAGGTCCAGGGCGGCGGCTCGGGCGGCGGCGCGCTGTCGAAGGACGTGCGCGACGAAGAGACGACCAATTACGAGATATCGAAGAACACGACCGTCCAGACCCGCGAGGCGGGCGTTGTGAAGCGCCTGTCGGTCGCCGTGCTGGTCGACGGCACCTATACCTATGCCGCGAACGGCCAGCCGATCTATCACCCGCTGCCGCAGGAGGAGGTCGCCCAGATCACCTCGCTCGTCGAATCGGCGATCGGCTACGACCCGAAGCGCGGCGATCAGGTCAAGGTCGTCAACATGCGCTTCGCCGCGCAGGAGGCCTTCACCCCGACCGAGCCGGCGATCATCTTCGGCCTGACCAAGACCGACCTGTTCAAGATCTTCGAGACCCTGGTGCTGACAAACCCGCCTCACCTTAAAACACAAGGGTGATCCTCATTTCTTAGGCTCAGTAGGGATCCCACGGACCCCCACCTCGCAATGAGAGAAACAAGGCCGCAAGCACACACGTATGCAAGAAGCAACGCTACTAAGTCGAAAGTATGCCCGACATAATAAGCAATAATAAATAAATAGAAAAACATGCTACAACTAATCGTACTAGACAAATTAACCGTGGTCCGATAGAAAAATAAGTCTGTCCCTGCCAGGAGACAGTAGCTCTACCCACTAGAAGCACGATCGGATGTGTCCCCTGACATCTTACACTGCACCCAAGTATCTCCCTACACACCCCAGGCAGAAACTGAGACGCACAACAAGTACCACGAACAAGGACTAGTTGGGGTAGTGCTCGTCAGCCCGGGTCCGATGCCCCCATGCACCCTAGGTCAGGCCCTCTAGCTGGTTCTTCCCCCCAAGCCTAGACTCAGGCTGCGCATGGGGGCCCTACGATAACCAGCCTAACAATCGTCTCTCTGGGTCACGCTCTCCACCACTCCTAAGTGGGTCTGCACCACCGTGCACAGGAAAGCTACGACTAGTGGACAAGTCACTGGAGGTGAGACTCAACTCGTGGAAGTCACTGATTGAAAGAGAACGGAGTAGAGGCCCACTTGGGACTGCCCCTCAACCTGGCGGCCCTCCTCGGATAGCAAAATGGGCCTAGCAGTCTCCCTGAGACCGCCAGGATCAGCCAGGCGGCCACATCGTGACCGCAATCGACAAGTCATGGGGTTGCCTAGCGGTCTATTGCCATGCTGCTTACCCCACCATGCGGTCACCAGCTGACCACAAGACGCTAGAAAATGGTCATCCCCTGGCCGCAACCTAAGACACGACCCCCAACGGTCAAAAATACGAACCTCGAGGGTGCTCTGACTTGACGGGAGAAATGGTCGGTAGTGATCCATTAGTCAAGGGGTAGAGGTCTATCGCAAGACCGAATCCCTGGCCTAGCGGTCCTGGATGGATCGCTAATCTCAACCGACATTCAAACCTACTTGGTGGCCCCCTGAGGGACCGACTAGTTGTCCATGTCTTCTGGGATTTGATGTTCCTCTTTAACAAAAGCGATGATGATCTAGGAGCATACGGTTAATCATTGGATAGGCCATTAGTTTGAGTCGGGTGGGGGGCGATAGACTCTGTCTCGCACGCCATGGTTTCAAGAAGACTCCTGACCCCATCTTGCTCGATCTAGCAATATTATCCTTGAGTACTTTCTATTTTATGCATTCTTTACATTCATTTTGATGATTTCTTTATTTTAGCCCAGCATGTATCGTGTCATTTTTTGAGCACTCACGCCTCAGGATTCTCTCAAGGTTTCCCCTTAGCAATGGTTAATTGCGCTCAATTCTCTTGGATAAGAGATTCTCATTTCACTCCAAATTTGAACGTCTTCTCTGATCTGCCCGCTTAGTCTGGTCGGCCAGCGTGATTCCTGTCTAGATTTCATCTCATTATTTCATTTCAGTTATTGCTCTTCTGATCCCCTCATTGTCCATAGATTGTGTCTCCGATGAGGTTGGTCGTGTTTTCTTTTTCCTCCCTTAGTTAGTTCTCCAGACATGTCTCATGTGTGCGTCAGCCATTCCTGGTGGTTAGTTCGACGTTTTCGAGAGAATTTCTGTCGCTTGTTAGTTGTGATGGGTGTCTTTCGTCTTGATGCCCACTTTTTAGTTCTCTCCACTTCATCTCTACTTCATCTCCATTTCACGTCACTGTCGCTTTTGCTCCATCTCCAACCCATTCCACCTTCGCGTTACTTTCACTCGTTCCCTTGCAAAGCGGACATCAAGGAGGGGTATTTGTCGACATTTGTTTTTAGCCTAAAAGTTGAGTTTATTTCTCTTATCCACCCTTTATAATGCTCCGAATTACCCATTGTTTTGGAGTCTTCTTTGACCATGTTTCGAGCCCATTTCTTGTCCATTTTTCCAGCCCATTGAGCTTTGGAGACTTTTATCTTTGATTCTCCCACTTTTGGGTCCATTTCGTGCAATTCGATGGGCCGAACGGTTATCCGTAAAATTCCTGAGCAGACCTCTAAACGCGGTCTCCCATGAGACCGCATTCAAAATTCGACAGCATCTCCCCTTGACCCGGATGGTAAGGGGAGTAAATGGGAATGCGTCCACAAGGAGTGGCGGAACTTGACAATTTGAGGTGTGTGCCAGGGGCAGCAGCACCTTTGATGAAACTTCAGAAAGCCAGAGAAAATCAACGAATGGGGGAACACGCCTAAGATGGACTGGGGTGCACCGAGTAAGAGGAGGTGACAGGTGTGCTAGACAGGAGAGCTCAAGGAGTGTGTCGGGATAAAGGAGTCAAGGGCTGCATTGGCCAGAGAGGCTGTGCCGGGTTGAGGGTGTGCCGGAGGAGAGCTGACCAAGGTGTGCAGGCTGAAGGTAGGATTAGGGTGTACTGGGCAAAGGGGAACCCAAAGGTGCACCGAGCATGGCTGATTGGGGGAGTGTGCTGGGCAAAAAGGGGTGGGGGCTAAGGAGTGTGCTGGCCTGGGGGTGGCCAAGGGTGTGCCAGAGAGACATCTGAGGTGTGTGCCGGGCAAGAGGAAGGGCTAAGCGTACCGCTGGATGGGCGGGGGTGCACCAGATAGGGGGCTAATCTAGGTGATGGTGGTGAAGGAAGAAAGGGACCAAGGACGTTGGGCTGGCCAGGCCAAAGGAAGCTTCGGTCAGGAGGAAAACACAGTTACAGGGGTATTAAGGGAAAGGCCTTGAGCCCAAGCATCCAAGGAGAGGAAGGGGCTCTCCCTGGTGGACTGAGGGATAGGTTAGGGTTTAAGGATCCTATGAAGAAGCTGCAACATGGGAGGGCCCTGCATGGGGGTCTCACGACCTCAGACCACCCAAGGTGGCGTTGCACCGGGGCACTATCCAATGAGCCTGACAGACCGATCTCATGGGGGGGAAATCATCACCGTGAAGAGCTAAAAACGTCGGGGAAAGAGGAAGAAATGCGCAACCAGACACATAATAGAATGGACCAATGGGAGTAACAAGAGAACCCAAGAGGGGCGACTTTCATTCACAAAGAAATGACCATAGCCGGTCATGAAGATGCGGGATACATTCAAGCTAAGCTAAAGAAAGAGAGGAGAAGAAGAAGAGCATAGAGATGAAGGAGGAAGAAGGAACGAGGAGGG
Source organism: Amorphophallus titanum (assembly GCA_024336825.1). NCBI lineage: Eukaryota > Viridiplantae > Streptophyta > Magnoliopsida > Alismatales > Araceae > Amorphophallus > Amorphophallus titanum. Next base: position 174,534 of record JANBPO010007965.1, on the reverse strand, counting down.
AGTTGGGATCGAGTAGGGGCGACGGTCCCCCTGCTCTTCCCCCACTCACTCTGCTACATAGAAACTCTCCCTCCCTCTCTCTCTCTCTCTTGGTGGCTGTCGGAGATCCCTCAATGCCGGAGCCTTCTTCTTCCTCTTCTCTCTTCTTCCTGCGTTTGCCTGGGCCTCAGTGGGTGTCCCTCCGTCTGTGTCTCTCTGTCCTATTGTTCGCATGGAGAGGGGGGCATTTTATACGCCCAGTAGCGGGAGCGTCGATGGCAGATGTGTCCGGGGGCTAAGGGCATTAAATGGGAGTTGACGCTCCCCCGTCCTTGGTTACAGAGAGTAGCCACCGTGCCTTCATGAGGGGACAACACCTCAGCTAGCCCTACTGCGTGCCAATGGCCATAGGGCATGGCATTACATCTGTTCTGCCGGTTGCACCGGGTGAAGAACAAACTAAAGTGTGCCGCTGGAAGCCTGCAAAAGCATGCCGCTGAAAGGAACTGAGGGCGTGCTGTGATGCCCTGGATCCTTATTGGGCCATATCGAATCCTATTTTTGGGTCTCGGATCTATTTTCTCAGAGTGTCTAACTCCGTTGTGTCTGAAATTATGTTTCAGACAGCTTTCGTAATCGGATCGGCCCGATCCGGAGTTGTTTCGGAGGCCCGAAGACGTTCTGCGGCCTTTTTCGCATGTTTTTCTGTGTTTCGGCTCGGGTTTCGGCAAATCCTGCGGACCTCCGTTACGAATGAACCGGGTCATTCACCCAGGCGTGAGTGGTACCGTTGGGATCGGCGCATTCCGAGGATCGCAAAAACGTGATTTTTTATTTTTTGATATTTTTATAAAAAATCAGATTTTTTTCTATTTGAACCTCAACCCTCTCTCTCCCCTCTCATTTCTCACCCTCCCTTCACTCTCTCGTTTCTCTCCCGTCTCTTGACCTTTCGGCGCAGGGCGCGCGACCGTGCAGAGCTGGCTGAGGCGGGGACGCATCGGGGAGATCGGAACGCGGGATGGAGCGGTGGTTTGAGCGTAGCATGGCGCGATCCCTCGGTGGATTTCGAGAATCGGCGCGGTTCGTGTTTTGGCAGTTTCGGCGTGGTTTGTTCCTTCGGCGCGCGAGATCTTCGGTGGAGGTAGGGAGATGGTTACCTAGCTCGTGTATTCTATTTTCTCGCGGTTTTGCAATCTATGGTGTGACAACAGGCGAGTTTAAGCTTGTCGGGATTTTGTAGGCTTCGTCGGAGAACGACGACAGTTCTACGATCGGTTAGTGTCAATGGACTCCCTAGAATGTCAGCATTCCATAGTCATCGATTTCGTCTCGATTGGTGGTCCCATTTGACTGTTAGGAGCCTGGGAAGTCTGGATACTCCATTTGGGTCGATTTGATAAAATCGCCCGTTTCTCGCCATTTCTTAGCCGATCTGGCTCCAGATCGAGTCTATGGGTTTCCCTGTGCGATTGTGGTTGTATCCCCTACGTTTCGGCGCAAATGGGGTGTGGAAAGGCCACGATCAGACAAACCTCATGGTTTGTTCGCCATGACGATTGAATGGTCAAACCAGGGCCCGTCCAAGGTATGGGCGGCTGGCTCTGGACTGTTCATCCTCAATGGGTTTTAGGCTTGTGCAGTTGCACGATAGAACGCACAAGGTTGTGCTGCCTGGTAGGGTCCGCCCGTCCTTCTCTTGGGCGGCTGGGTTCCAGCCGTTCATCCTTCTTCGTGTGTTGAGCGGCCAGCTTTTAGCCGTTCATCCCGGTGAGTGGCCCGTGCTGCTCCGTTCATCTCGGTTGACTGCGAGTCAACATTTTTATGTCGATCGCGTTAGGCGATTTGGTCAAGACCATTTTGACCGACACTGTAGTAAGTCGGTTTGAGTCAGCAGTTTGGTCAAAACCGTATTGACTGGGACTCTGGTTGGTTGGTTGGCATGAACAACTAGGCCCTAATCGTTCATCTTCTTGGGCGGCTCGGCCCTGACCGTCCATCCCCCATAGTGTTTTTGGGTCTGTCCCTTGAGCAGACTGTCTTGAGCCATTCAATGCTCTAGACGGCGAATGGCTATCCGTTCATTCCCCTTTGAGCGGGCTACCCTGAGCCGTTCATCCCCCTGAACGGCTAGGGGCGTTCCGTTCATCTGTCGTTGCTAGCGGTGACAAATGGCTAAGGCGACGGCTCAAGGCTAATTAATACAACAGCACCTAACGCGATGGCTATCTGCGATAAGGGTGACAAATAGGTAAGTAAGGTTGAAAAATAGCCGTTAAGAGTGAATAATAGGTTGCCAAAGGTGAAAAATGGCTCTTAGCATTGAAACATGAAGAGTGATCAAGCCTTTTCAATGGAATTAACTGTGCAGGGTGTGGATGCACTAAAAATTCATTTGATTTTCAGTTCGTCCGTTCAGGTGCTTAATTGTCTATTTAGTGCGAGGGCGTGCCAGTCACAAAGTGACGATTTATTCGGGCTTCATGGAAGTCCATGGTGCACTCGATCTGACTTTGTCAGGTGATTGTGTAGTTCGGGCCAAGATCAAATCTCGTCGTGTCATAAAGGTCACGACGTCGTTTACATCTCCCATACGAGGGAACACCCTTGATTAATTGTCAAAATTAGGGGCCCTGCGGCCAAAAGAATTAATACTAATTGCAAAGGAAAGAAGCAGGAATCAATCGCACAAGAGCTTGCATCGGGATACCAGTCACGGGCCATGTCGATCACTCAAGGACCTTTCCATATTCGGACGAGGGTCTACAATAGAGACACGACGAAAAATCAAAATAAACCCGTTCAAATGTCTACCGGATGCACGGTAATTTTAATAATAGCGTAGAAAGGATCCGGGCCGGGAAACGGGTCTTGTTTGAGCAGGATGTTGGCCCAAGGTAAGGTCGGGTCATGGCTATTCCGAGATAACACCCAAGACTCAGGCCCGGCCTATGAGGGGCACCATCATTATTCCTTTAGCGCTGGGTCACGAGGGGAGACGAGGCTGCAATATGGATTATTATTATTATTATTGAGATTTTAATTGAATAATCTTATTATTTATTTCATTTTGTATATTTTTCGGGTGATTTTCCTATTTGTTTGTTATTATTATCGTTATTGCTATCTTTGATTACACATCTTCTATTATTATTTTTTGTTATATGATTAGATTTATTTACTTATTATAATTCCCGCCTTTTTATCATCATTATTATGTCTTACAATTTCCTTCATATATAGAGCAGCAAAAACATCAACTATTAATTTGGACTTAATGGACAAGAAATGGGCCAACTTCGTTAGTCTATCGATAATAACCCATATTGTATCAAATCCACTGCGAGTCCTTGGTAGACCCGTGATAAAATCCATGCCAATATTTTTCCATTTTCATTGGGGTATATCAAGTGGTTTTAACTTCCCAGCAGGTCTGAAATGCCCAGCCTTGACTTACTGACACACTAAACATCTGCTCACAAATTATGCAACTTCCTTCTTCATGTTCGGCCACTAAAAGGATCTTTTCAAATCCCGATACATCTTAGTACCTCCAGAGTGAATAGTGTACCTGGACCTATGGGCTTTCTATAAGATCTTATTCTTCACTTCAGCTACATCAGGCATACAGGTCCTTCCTCGAAGTAATAATCTGTCGTCATCGGCTAACATGAAATCAGGTAGATTACTCAAATTTTTCTTGATCTCTACCAACATCGGGTCAATGTTTTACAAGGACTTGATTTCCATCAATAACTCTAGACGAAGCTGAATCTGTGCAATCATAACCCAATCCTTGCCAATATTGAGGTCTAGGTCAGCCAACTGTTCTAACAATCTCCATTCTTGCAACATGAGACTTGATAATCTAGCGATCGGCATGTGGCTTAAAGCATCGCCACCACATTGCCTTTTCCAGGATGGTACTCGATAGAAAAGTCAAAGCCCTTTAAGTACTCAAGCCATCTTCTCTGCCTCATATTAAGCTCCTTTTGAGAAAATAAGTACTTCAAACTCTTATGGTCCGAAAATACAGTGAATGCCTCTCCATACAAGTAGTGCCTCCAAATCTTCAAGGCAAAAACTACTGCTGCAAGTTCCAAATCATAGACATGATAATTTTCTTCGTGCTTCCTTAATTGCCTAGAGGAGTAAGCTATCACCATCCCATGCTGCATAAGCACACAACCTAGGCCAATACCTGAAGCATCCGTGTACACTACAAAATCTCCTTCTCTAGAAGGTAAAGCCAAAATAGGGGCAGTGGCTAAACATTCCTCCAGTAAGAAATTTTTGTGGAATTAAAAATTAAAGACTACTCTTACTAAACTAAAATAAATATCAGTGTTCTGCTCATAGAGAAAACTAGCAAATATCACTCTGATGAACAAAGTACTCACTCAACCAATTAAAGTATTTGGCAGAGGTTTGATCTAAGATCTCCTCATGCAAGAGGTGGCATTCTAGATAGACCTGACCTACCCTTCTTGTCATGCCTTTTGATATACTGACTGGTTTATGAGGCACTCAGATCATTAGGCTGTAATTGCATTTAGAATTGAACACTAAAGGGCAGCGTTCCTAATCATGCATCTATCAGAGTGAAACGTAGACAGACAATCACATAACAGACAAAGGATTTTTAGGTGGTTCAGTCTCAACCTGAGACCTACATCCACCCCACACTCAGATCTGAGGGTGGCTTCCACTGACACACAGCTTAATCATTGATCCACAACTTCGGGGACGAATCCCTACAACCGCTGACTAACAGGTTGATCTGTTGAGCCTTACATCTTGCTAACAGCTGAGCACCACAGCTTGCTGACCGAGTATCTAATACTCACCGCTGAGCATCACAACTTACTCTGCTGACTAACAGCTTGAAAAATAACAATGAACTAAAAGAGCAAAGAACTGAAAAAGATGAATAGATGTAACAGGAAAACTAATGTAGCTCAAGGATGAGCAAACGATCGTAGATTTGATCTAGAGATCGTGAATGCAGCAGCACTCCCTTCTTCATCTTTTTCGATACTCTGTTTTGAGCTTCCTTCCGAATATGCAACTTACTTTTTAGTTTTCTCACAGAAACTCCTCATAGCTCTCTTCGTTACTTTTCTTCTCCTCTCTCTTCTCTTCTAATTCTCTCACTCAGATCTTCTTCGTTGCTCGATCTCTATATCTCTCTTTTTCTCTATGTATGTGTTCCTCTCTCTTGCAACTTCTCAGAGATACTCCTCTTTAAATACCAGCAAGCCAGATGTCATGGGCCCCGTACAGATTTGCCCCGATGCGTGGAGGGAGAATTCCTGCCAAAGACTTTGATAGGAATGTGGCGTCCAAATGATGACTTTCCAATGTCCATCACAGAGACCATGGTCAAAAAGACCACTAGACATGAAGCATTGTCTTTCATGGATGAATCATTCGGCTATAACCAGAACCAGATGTCCTACAAGGACAAGAATCACATAGCTTTCTGGTCCCCTAAAGGGATTTTCAACTACAAGTGCATACCCTTTGGTTTAAAAAATGCAGGTGCTACTTACAAGAGGACCATGACCAAGATATTCAATGAGATGCTGCACAACATCGCCAATGCTTACCTTGTCATCAAGACAAAAAGGTGAGAAGACCATCTACATTATCTACACTAAGTCTTCAACTGACTCCGGCAATACGAGTTCAAGATGAACCCTATCAAGTGCGTCATTGTCCTATCTAGTGGTGAGTTTCTCAACTTCATCGTCAGATACTGAGAAATCAAGGTGGACCCCAGCAAGTTCAAAACCATCTAGGAGCTTCCACCACCCAATAATCTCACTGAGCTCTAGTCCTTCCAAGGAGGACCGGCTTACATCCGGAGGTTCATCTCCAACCTCTCTAGTCGATGTGCACCCTTTGGCAAGCTTATGACAAAAGGCGTCCCATTCATATGGGATCAAGAATGCCAGAATACTTTCAAGGAAATCAAGGAGTACCTCCTCACACCTCTAGTCATGGGGGCACTAGTCAAGGGCAAACCCCTTATACTTTAAATCATCATCATGGATGCTTCATTAGGAGCTGTATTAGCATAAATTAATGAAGAAGGCAAGCAACAGTCACTCTAATATTTCAGCCAGAAATTAATCAGTGCTGAGTATTGCTACTCTCCCATGGAGAAGGTTGCTTAGCACTGGTATTTACCGTCAATAAGTTACGATGCTACCTCTTGTCACATCGAGTGGAGCTTATATAGCATGATCTGCTCAAATATCTTCTCAAGTAGCCCATCCTCTCAGGCCGAGTGGGAAAATGAGCCCTCCAGCTAATGGAGTATGACATCACCTATGTCCCCAGGAAAGTAATCAAGGGACAAGGCATGGTTGAGTTCTTAGCAGCCCATCTAGTACCAGACTACGTGCGGATGCCTTGTGTGGAGAAGCCGGCGAAGGGGGGTTCGCAGGGTGGCCGACCGGTGGCGGGCTGCCTGTATATGTGTGTGTTTACAGAGTAGAGCCAGGGAGAGTGAGAAGAAAGGAGTGAAAGGGAGGTCGCGGAGGTGGCTTGGGCGTGTGTGCGTGTGCATGGGAGAGAGGGTACGAGGAAGGTGGAAAGGGATCGACCCGCGGCAGTGCTACAGAGACGGTGGGAGAGGTGGTTCGGAGGTGAGAAGGTGTGTGAGAGTTAGAGAAGGTAAGAAAGAGGGTGTGGCAGCAGGAAGGCGACGGAGCGGGAGTGCAGAGAAGAGAGGGGGTGACGCGGTCGGTGCAGGCTATGGAGAGAACTCCAGCGTGGTGGGAGAGAGTTATAGAGAGGGATGCGGCAGGGTCAATGTGGTGTGCATGTGTGGAGGTGAGGGGGAGTTCACGTGCATGGCGGAGGCTGGGAGAGAGAAAGGAGTAGCGGCGAGAAGGGGGGCAGTACTGGTGTGCGACGTTGAGGGTCTCACTCAGGGGTTCGCTGGCGGAGGTGTGAAGAGCGAGTGGGAGAGAGGGGGAGATGGGGAGAGAGTTGTGTGAGGAGGCAGTGTGAAGGAGAGGGCTCCGCGGTGTGAGATCTGGGTTATGTTAGAAAGAGAAAGGAGAGATGGATGAGAGAGGGAGATCCTACGGGACCAGAAGAGAGAGAGGGAGAGAGAGAGCATAGGAAAGAGAAGAGAGAGGGAAGGAGAATGGGTGAGAGAGAAGAAGAGAGGTTGTCCGGCGTGTGTGTGTGGTGAGGGGAGAGGGGGTCGGTGGCCACTATGGTTTAGAAAGAGAGAGAAGTGGCGCGGGTGTGTGAGTGCAGGAAGAGATGGCGAGAGAGAGAGAGAGGGCCTACGGCTGGTGGCTGTGTGTGTGTTGTGAGTGTGTGAGAGGTAAGAGAGAAGTGGGGAGAATGAGGCCGGCGGTGGCGGTGGTTAGCAGCGTAGAGAGAGAAAGATAGAGAGAGAGAGGAGGGGGGAGGGAGCACTTCTGCCGTGAGATGGAGAGAAAGTGGCTTAACATAAAGGAGTGATGACAAGACTAGAATTTGGCGGAAGATGCCTAGAAGGATTTACAAAATGAGAAGAAAATGAAAGGAAAAAATGAGGACTAAAGTCTCAAAAATAGTGTGAGAACGGACAGATGCCCAAGACAGTCGATGTGGAAGAAATCGGGTCAGACCTAGAATTAGGAGGAATTAGAAGAAGAAATTGATAAATTGAGAGAGGCGGATCTGGGGGGTCCGGAAGTGAAGGAGGAGACTTATGGGGGATGGAATTCGGAGGTTCCAAAGGAAGGAAACGATGAGGGACACTATGCCTTGGGAAAAGGTATGAAAAAAGGTAATTGAAAAGGAGGAACTGAACACAAGACACGAGATCCTGACAGAATAAAAGGATGAATTGGAAGATGGGAAGGTCCGGAGGTTCCAGAAGAATATGGAAATGAGAGGCATGATGCCCAAAATGGAGATTCAGAGATTCCGACAGGAAAGAATAAGGAAGGGCATGAGGCCCTAGGAAACCAAGAGAGTGACTAGGGAGGTTCAGAGGTAAAGACAAGGAATTAAATAGAGAGGTATACATAGGCTCCAGATGAGGAGAATGGGGGTTGGATAGGGTGAATGGAATCAATGAAGGATCCAGAGATTTCAGAGGAGGAGGATGACGAGGGATAAATAAAGATAAGGAATTAAACAAAGAGGGATCCGGAGGCTCCGCAGGAGGAGGAGAATGAGGGATGGGTAAAGAATTAAACAGAGAAGTGTCCGGAGGCTCCAGATGAGGTGAATGGGAGTTGAATAGAATGCATGGAATCAATGAGGGATCTAGAGGTTTCGAAGGAAGATAATGACGAGGGATGGATAAAGGCAATGAATTAAACAAAGAAGAATCAGGAGGCTCTGGATGAGGAGAATGCGGGTTGGATAGAGGATCCGGAGGTTCCGGAGGAAGATAATGATGAGGGATGGATAAAGGTAATGAATTAAACAAAGAAGAAATCGGAGGCTCTGGATGAAGTGAGATATGAGGGTCTAGGGACACTAGAGAAAAGGAAGACTATGTTGCCTACCTTGGTACTAAGTTATAGCTGCACGTTTCTTTTCTTTCCTTCATGGATTTGGGTAGAGGTATGAAGCTAGTTCACCAAGCCTGGGGTACGTTAGTTGCTAGGGTAGGAGAGCGCTCACGCCTTCAAAGAAGGTATGAGGAGTTCGCTCCACCGCAAATGCAAATTTTCCCCGAGGTCAAGGCTATTCTAGCTCGAGTAGGGAATATTTCGGGATAGATGTGGAAGGGTTATTGTATTCACCGACATTGAAACGTATGCCGAGGCAATGAAAAGGGATAGCTATTAAGGGTGGAAGACTCGAGAGATTGTGTATTCACTGGTCTTGCCGATGGTGACAAAGACCAGGGGCTAGTGCATTCGTCGGTATTGAGTAAAATGCCAAAGCAAAGGGTAGATTTTCTTTCAATAACGAGGATGAAAGGTCCAAGTTAAAGTTTCTTTCACTGATCTCGCAGATGATGACGAAGATCAGGGCTAGCGTATTCATCGGCATTGGGTAAGATGCCAAAGCAAAGATGGGTAGATTTTCTTTCATTAGCTAGGATGAAAGGTCCAAGTTAAAGGAATACTGACCGGCCTTGCCGATGATGACAATAGTCAAAGCTGGCTTGTTCATCGACATTGGTTAAATTTCAAAGCAAAGATGAGTTTATTCATTAACGGAGACAAAAGACCTAGGTTAATGGAGTACTGACCGGTCTTGTCGATGATGACAAGGGTCAGAGCTAGCTTGTTCATCCACTTTGGTTAAATGTCGAAGCAAAGATGGGTTTATTCATTAACGGGGATGAAAGGCCCAGGTTAATGCAATACTGACCGGTGTTGCCAATGATGACAAGGGTCAGAGTTGGCTTGTTAATCGACATTGGTTAAATGTCGAAGTAAAGATGTGTTTATTCATTAACATGGATGAAAGGTCCAGGTTAACTGTAACGCCCCAGAGTTTAGGGTACCGATAACCCGATACGAGTATCGAATTACCACTACCAAGAACTGGAGATGCCACCCAAGAGGCTGATGAGGCCCCTGAAGGGTTAGTGGGGGTTGATGAGGAGGCATCTGCCAGAAATGGAGGCGGGAAGGCAAGGGAGCTTCAGGGAGGGGCCAAGAAAGAAGGTCTTCAGTAGTCAGTGCAGGCCTTGCCCATAACTACTACAATTTCACATTCCTCAGGGCAAGTTTATCGCAAGAAGCGGCTTTTGAAGTTAGCAGAGAATGAACTTGACATAGCCAGAATGATTTTACGGGACAATGAGAACATTATTTCATGCAACCGTTGTAAAGCAGCTTTGCATGGTACCATTGATCTCCAACTTGGAGATTTATACAGAAGCATATTTGAGAGCACTTTGAGAATCCGGTCTGTAGATATATTAATCAATGCCCTTCGTCAGTATAAATCAGCTCTTGAAAAGCTAAATCATACTGAACTAGTTGACACATGCTACTCAGATGAAGTTCCTTCAGCAACCAATGAAAGGAGCTCAAGTGTAGTGGATCGCTGTACTCAAACGAGTGGCTACAATGACAGTCATAGTGATGGACAAAATCTGAGAGATTACCTTGCAGTTTCTTCATCCAAGGCTGAAAGTGATGATGCTAATGTAAATGTGGGTGGTAGAAGAAATGCTAGGCGTACATCAAGTGATCCATCAAGGAAACAATTTTTTAGTGATGAGTCAAATTTGAATAATGATTATAAAAATCGGACTCATAGCCATGGTGTAAATGTTGAACGTGAGAAAAAGCATCATGTTCTTGAATGTGCAAGTTTTACTCATGAAACTGCTTATCTAGGTATTCATCAGGAAGGCAAACACATCGAGCCTCCTGGAGAGCTTAAACAGAGTTGTGGATGTAATGAGGCATCCATATGCAACAAGACAAATTGTTGGAGATGCTTTTTTGCAAACATGATGGAGACTGGTTCAATGCTTAAGATTATTTATGTTAAGTGGGAGTGTCACCGCAGACGTCTTTTGCTAAAATTACTGTCCAAAATAGGTACGAAAGGGCTAACCACTTAAGCATTCAGAGTTACGACAATATAACTGCATGATAACTGTTACACTTGTTTTCTTGTCCTTCTGCATGTTTGAATTCTCTACATGGAGATATTTTTTAAACTGTTGTATATTTTTGTGGGTAGATCTATTCACCCCCCCTTCTAGATCAGCTGTCCATTGGTTCCAATAGGTAGAAGGGTCGATGCACTGGTTCACAAGGTTGACGCACCACCGTTCAACCAAGACTGGCTAGGTCGCAAGGTCGACGCACCAGGGATACGCATCAACACAACTCCTCCTTTTACTCTGAGAAGAAAATTTGGTTTAATGATAAAACAAGGGCCTATAACCAGCCAAACTTGGGTACCCTCCATACCCTATTCAACACATTTGGAAACCTAATAACTAGACCATAATTTGATTCATAGTTCATGAACTTCATGAAACCTGTTTGCCACACCTACAACCAAATTAGACACACCAGCAACCAATGCTAGTTCGGCCAGAAAATGAGGCCATTTAAACAAGTATGGATTCCAAAGAATTTATTGCATGTTTTCAACTATGATTCTGGACCCAAATTTGTTTGGGTTCCAAAAGCTTGTGCTTAATTTGTTCTATGCAGGAGTGCCTAGCAGCCCATCACAACTGATGCTACTTAGACAGTGGCTACTCGAGGCACATGACGGGGGATAGATAGAAATTCAGTCATCTGATCAAGTAGGAAGGAGGACAAGTCAGATTCGGAGGTAAAGACAAAGGAAAAGTTACTGACACAGGTATAGTCAGTAAGAATACTTCCAATTTAATTAAAAATGTCATGCTTATTGAAGGCCTTGAGCACAATCTGCTCAGCATAAGCCAATTGTAGGACAAAGGCCACAAGGTACTGTTCGAGGCCAATGAATGCAAGATTTTTGAACAAAATTCTGATTCTGTCTAGTTTGTAGGTCATAAGGTAAATAGTGCCTACATGTTAGATCTTGATAGTTTCTTTTTAGAAAATCTTTGCTTATCTACCAATCAACCAAATGATGCATGGCTATGGCATAGAAGGCTAGGGCATGTCAGTTATGATGTTTTCCACAAACTATCCAAGCATGAAATGGTAAGGGGTCTACCTAATCTATCCTTCAAAAAGAACACTAAAATCTGTGAAGCATGCTCTCTTGGAAACTCCCGCATCTCGTCAGGTAAGCGATCATTTCCTTTAATTTTTGAGGCTTTTTAAGTCTCTGGCGATCACCTTTCCATTAGCACCTCGTGCTCATCTTTGTTGTCTTGTGCTTATTGCATATATATATTTATTGATTGTTTAAATCCATATCTCCTCAAGTAGATTTTTGTGTTATATTTATACGGGATCTACACCTTAGCCAAGGATGATTCTCTCCAATCAAAGGAGAACCCAACACACCTCCGACCAACGGAAAATCTCCACGCTCGACTTGACCTTAACCCTCACGCATGCTGGGAACAACACCTTCCAGCATAAAAAAAACCGTCACTTCCATCAGGTTAGTGCCCCCGACACACTCAGCAAGTGTCACGTCAGACCACGATCACAACATCCCTCGATACACCACCACTACAATTCCTCGAACTGCAACACATCACGCCAATAGTCGCAACACAAGCCCTAATCGGCAACCGCCAATGCCCATCCTTGAGTCCCGAACTCGCCACGGAGCCTTCACATCTCAAGCCAACCCCAGGGCGAACACAACCCATTCACACGCAGAAGTACAGGAGCAAAAACTTACTGGGTCAACCCTGCCCAATGCTACCTTGAACTTCGTAAAAATAATCTGGACCGACACGTCATTTCTGACGCCATAGAGCATGGCGAGAACATTAGGCTCGATAATCAGCAACTCCACAGAAGATCCTCCGCTCGCCCGAGCGCACCTCTCGATCAGAGCACCCGCTCTGATACCTTAAACCACGACCTTAAGACCTCAGGGGTTGGATGAACCTCAAGCTAGGGTGGCCAACCTGATAACAACTCCCTCAGAGCATACGCAAGGCCACTTAACCACAGACAATCCTCACCAGCCACCTGACCTCGCTGCAGATTCCTCAAATGCAGCACCGTAGCAACACACCTGTCGGCAACCTCTGCCCAACACAGCATGACCGGGGCCATCACCGATAAGGAAGAAGGCTCTCGACCTCCATCCTCAGACCCCACACTAGCACTTCGATGAAACAGCAACCACAATCACAGTGCTGCGCAGCGCACTCAAGCTCTCAAGCGAGAAATCAAGCGGAAAGCAAACACAAAATCCTAAACCAGCTACCGACTGTACTAGACTTTATGGACTCTGGTCACTGTAATATCTCGAATTCCCATATACTTCCACAACCATAGCTCTGATACTAACTGTAACGACCCAAGATCCGGATACCGAGAGGAGCCCGATACCATTCAAATCCTGGCCCGCCGCCCACGAGCCGGAGGACTCGGAAGGGCTAAAAAGGAGTGTAGAGGTACAAAGAAATAGAAAATAAAGCAGGACAATTCAATAATTAACAGGAATAAATGACTAACTACAACAGAGTCCAGTCTAACAGAAAGTACAATCTAGAGCAGTAAAACATACCACTTGCCAAGTGAACACTCGGCCTGGCGAGCTGGCAGCAAAGGACTTCCACGCAACGCCCTTGAACCTCGAGAACGAATCGCCACACCTGAAAAGCAGGGATGAGTCTCCAAATAGAGACTCAATAGGGGTCCCGCGGAACCCCAACTGAGAAAAATAACAGCAGAAAGGGAAGTAACACTAGCTAAACAACCACAGCAGGAACAGCGAACCGGTGGCCGGTTAAAACTCGGCACTATAGCTACTCCTACTGGCAACAAAAAGGGAAAATCTAGATCTCACAATCGGGAACTAGACCACTCTAACACCAGACCTACCAAGGAAACACTCATGGTAACCCTGCCGTGGACGCCTGCCTAGATAGGCACGAGCAACCGGGACTGCACAATCCCACACTGGCCTGGCGAGGCCTCGATAATCCCTACCAAGTACCTCTGGCCACCACCTCGGGAAAACACGCTGGAATGGTCCAGAAGCCACGTCTCGCAGACGGGAAGTGGAACCCGAAAATAGGAGAGTCACGACTCACGTGATAGGAGTACCTGCCCACTAGAAGCATAGCCGGATGCGTCCCCTGACGACTTACACCGTGCCGCACTGTCTCCTTACTTGCCCCTGGCGAAAACTGAGACACACACACAAGTAACACTGACAAGGGTCTAGTCGGGGTCATCCTCGCCAGCACGCATCCGAAGTCCCCGACCACATGTGCAAACACTGACTAACTGCGCTACGTAAGGCCCTCTAGCTGGTTCTTCCTCTCGGCTCGGACTCGAGCCGCCACATTAGGAGGCCCACGGCAACCAGCCTAAAGCCGTCTCTCTCGGGTAGCCTCGCCATCACTCCCTGGTGGGACTACACGCGTGTTGGAAGGCTACGACTAGTGGGGAGTCACTGATGTGACCACTCTCCGAGGAGAATCTTCGAGAATCACACATGCACCCTGCGCGAAAGTCACGAAGAACCAAGTGGCACTGAGCCACCAGACTCTGGACAGTCCTCTAGACTCACTAAATCCAATGATCCTTGAGTCACGAGACTCGGGGTCAAGACCGTTGCACCGAACAACGTCATGCCGTCAATCTGCCCTAATCCTAGGGTCAGAAACTTCGGCACGATGACTCACGAGGCAGTCCACACCCGCCGAGACCATTCCCTCAAAAAGGAAACTAAGAAATACTCCAGCCCCAGGCTGGGTGACTAGACTTGCAGTCCAAGGCCTTACGTATGGCCCACTCGGAACCACTTTCTGGAGAACTCACGACATGCGGGGGAACCCCCACCGCACTCACACTGATAAAAAGTGACTCGATCAAGCGTAACATAAAAGCCTGGAACACATGGAGTTACCCAGACTCTCAAACCCACAGGCACGCTAGTCGAGATAGTATGGTACCTCTAGACACCCTAAAACATAGACACAGAATCCCCAGGGTGTCCGAGACATTCACGAGACCGAAAGTCGACCACTGGGTCACAACCGGGTCGACCGGAGACCAACACAACGCTTAAACGGACATAACAAATATGAAAGCCAAGAGGCGGTCCTCCCTGGATCGTCACAGAGCTTGGCAGTCTGGCTAGGACCGCATAGCCCCAAACCTCCTCCAGAACCTAGGCGGTCACTCCCAGACCACCGAGAAGGATGGCGGTCCATTGCTTGACCACTGGGTGTCACCTAGTAGTCAGTCGCATGGCCGCTATATCTCCCTACCTCAAGCAACTCAAAAATCAAAAAACGGTCACACCCTGACCGCAAGCCACACCCTGGCGGTCTCCTAGAGACCGCAAAGTTAGGTAACAAAATCTTAAAACAAAAGCTTGAAAAAAAAACTCCATGATTTTGTCTATTCTAAAAATTCATGTGATAGGTGTAATTCTCTTGGGCAAGAAATTGGGAAGATCAAAAATGAGAATAAAAATCTCCAAACTAAACTAATGTTGTTTGAAGTGGAAACTGCATGCTTAGAAATTGAAAAGCAAGATGCCTATAACAAAGTGGGTAACTTGAATGAAGAGAAAGAAAAATAGAATGAAGAAATTGAGAAATTAAAAGATCAAAACAACTCGCTGATCAATAAACTCCATATGTTTGAAAAAGAAAAATGTGTGATTGATGATGATCTTGAAAATTCTCATGTTCTAGAACAAGAGGTCGCAAGTTATAAAACTATCAATTCTCTCTTGAATGATAAACTTGCGTTGTGTGAAGAAGAGATTGCTAATTGTAAATTACATATTTTGACTTTGAAAAATCAAATCAAGAATTTGAATGAGTCGTTCTCCATTTGTGATAAAGGAGATCAGAAATTGAAGAATGTTGATGATTGCTCTTGTGTGCATGAAAAACTTCCATCTGACAAATATAAACATGCATCAAGGAAGAAAATAAACGTCACATGCTTTTACTGTGGACAATTTGGTCATGACATGTATGATTGTTTCTTGATGAAATTTGATGATAATGAGGCTTGGAAATCAAAAACGAAAATAGGTGCCTGTTCTAAAGACCATGAGAAACTTACAAAAAAAACTCTCAACACTCATTACTTCTATTGTGGTTTACATGGTCATGTTTTTTAAGATTGT
The DNA here is from genome assembly GCA_024336825.1 of Amorphophallus titanum. Taxonomy (NCBI): domain Eukaryota; kingdom Viridiplantae; phylum Streptophyta; class Magnoliopsida; order Alismatales; family Araceae; genus Amorphophallus; species Amorphophallus titanum. Next base: position 158,832 of record JANBPO010007965.1, on the reverse strand, counting down.
CTCACTAAGAAAATGGACGATGAATGGTCTGTTAAAAGAAATTTTAAATGTCATTACTGTGGTAACTTTGGACACGTAATGAATGATTGTTTTGTGATGAAAAATGACGACAAATAGTGTATGAAAAGAAATACTTCTTATTGCTTTTATTGTGGTCAAAATGGTCATTCAATGGACGATTATGTCACAATGAAATATGATGATGATTGGTGTTCCACGAGATATAGGAATATGTCTTCTCATGCTAGAACTAACCCCTCGGGACCCAAGAAACAAAATCAAATTTATCCAGTTCACATTTGTATTTGTATACATTTTTATCAAATATGGATGTATATTTAACACAGTCGTACTACAGATGTGAAGCATGAGGAAGGGACATCGGGAAAAAAAGTGATGACATGGAGGCTGATAAGACCTCCCTTACCATTTTACCAAAGGACATGAAGAGCACACTTATTTCTATTCGTAAAACTCATTGAAAGTTTGTAACCTTCTATTAACAAGCCTAGACTGTGGATATAAATTGGGCAAGCATTCCAAGGAATGATACGGGATCAGGCATATATGGCTGGCTGGGGGCACATCCAGGTTGGCAAATCCAATCTGATCTCAAGCTGGTCTAGGCTGATCCGGTCGGTCCTTCACCTGGATCATGAGATCATCCCTCTGTTTGCATCCTAACAAGAAAATCTAAAAGAATATGCTTTCTTTCTTGAAAGGCATACCTTAAACATTGCAAATGGCCAAGATCCCTCTATGTCAAAGTAACTGGGTCCCTTCCCAGGCTCATCGCTCTTGATCTTAGAAATTATCGAGTGCAAAAATGATCAAGGAGACTTAGGAGGGATTCAATTGTTCTTAGAGAAATGTGTTGCTTTTGATTGTGAGAAAGGGAGACTGGAAGAAGAGGTCTGAGTGTTGGAGAGGGAGAGGAGGTTAGAGAGTGAAGGGTTGTGGATGGCAGTGAGAAAGGCCAAATGGGAGCTATTTTGTAGCTCCATGGCCTTCTTCAACCCAAACTATTCGTTGGAGGCTAGCTAGCAATCATTAGCCCTGGTCTCCAACGTAGTTGGCTAGGCACTAGGCGGCACCTAGCCAGGTGTTCCTATGGGGCCAAGGTGCCAGCCTGCCTTTCTGGTCCCCCAGAAAGGTAAGCAAGATGCCTAGGCAGGCAAGCAAGGCACTTGCCTAGGCAGAGAAGTTGCCTTTCTAGGTGAGCCAGCCAGGCCAAGGCACCCTGTTTGGGTGGCTTGGGCTGCCTGGCCTGGCAACATAGCCTATAGCATGATCTGTTTTATGCAGATCCTATACCCTTCCCCCTTTTACAAACCTTTACAAGTGTGCTAAGATTTTTCATATATACTCCATTTTCTTGAAATAACTCTAAAAGAAAATTTGGTACATACTAATGACAAAATTGTACATGTAAAAATAAATTTTGATGGGACCCAAGGAGTGGGTTGAATGGTCCTGCACTTTGTTGGTAATAATGAAGTTGTTGGTTTGATTGGTTTGATTCCGGCGGTAATAGGTGTTGTGCCTTCACCAAAGTGTCTGCACCCATGGGTGGTTCCCTACCTCAGGTCTGGGTAGCACCACTCGAGGGTTTTACCATGCCTACCCCTTGCCCTAGCCGCTGAACCCAATGATGCATAATCGGCAGGGTCCGCAGGTCCAAATCGATTGCATCTTGAGGTTGGTGGCAGGGGTGGTTCCATGGATCATCAAAAGAAAAAAAAGAAAAAAAATGTTGATGGTCTGCCTATCCACTTCTGAATAAAGAATATGCATGGACTAAGGTTTTTGGATGGTTCTGATGTGGAGATAAGGGTGAGAAAAGAGTTAAGGCAAGGCTTGTGTTTAGAAAGGTAGCTGAAGTCGTGAAACCATGTCCTTAATGGAACAGAGCTGTGAGCACTGCAGAAGGAAACATGGGATTGGGAAGGATGCATACAGGATTGGAAAACTAAAGTGGATGGACGACGAAGAATTGGACAGGATGCCAACCGAAATGGAAACTTGAACCATCAACCATAAAAAAATCACAAAGGGCTTGTGTTATATATATATATATATTGTTGTTGTTGTTGTTGTTGTAGCCACTGTCGTCCTGCACTATTACCTACCGCAATCATTGCCTCTACTATCATGGTCTATGAGAATTGCTGCCTTTTCTGGCAGACCGGAAACGTCAAAATAGAAGGATTGAAGTCGAGTTGGATAAAAAAGGCAAGAAAAAAAAGGAAAAAAACAAGCATTCTTATAAATAATGATTGTATATAGTAAAAGATGCTAGTAAAAGATCTTAGTGGATGCTAGTAAAAGACTTCGGGGAAGGCTTAAAATGAGATGGTGCGATGTGATTAGGAAGGACGTTAGTTTTTTGGATTTTGATCTACCATCTTATCCATCAAATGAAACAAATAATTTACATTCTTTTTCACAAATACTGTGCCTTCGATGCAATAAACTAGAAAGTTGATCATGGACTTCTTCGTGGTACCAGTCTAACCATCACACATAATGGTGCATCCTCTCTGCATCCAGATATGCTTGAAGCTTTCAACCCACTGATGAAGCTCCTCAACCTCTCCCTCAAGGCCACGCCCGTATATATCTTGACGTGACGGGACCTTCAAGCCAAGGCCAACATCTGCTATGACATCTAGCATAGGCTGGAAATATTCTGATTCAGCTACATGTACAGGCTGCAAATACTTTTAAATGCATGCCCTGCAACTTCAGCTGATTTTTTGATGTTTGATTTTTCGCTGTGTAGCACTTTGCCTTTTGTGCATATAGCAGTCCATGGGGCCAACCCTCTGCGGAGCTGCACCAATGTCAGGATGTCGCGCAGCTCATACTACACCAGCTGTACTGGAGTATGTCCCTGAACCTATCGGTGTTTTTCCTTTCCTTCGAGCGGCTTGTTCATGCTCTATTGCTTCAGTCAGCTCTGGATCTGAATCCTCAATGTCTTTCTCATCATCATCCCTCCTTCCCCTTCTGCCCGAAATCTTCTCAGCATTTTTAGTCTCATCTTCAGCCCTTTGTTGTATCCTCTCTTTTTTGCCCAGAAGACATTGATGCATTTCTTCTCGAACCTCTCGGGGTCATCTGTCACATTGTTTTACCTCTCCTCTTATCCCTGTCAAATGTTACTTTCCTGTAGTAATTCTGCCACGTATCTTCTTACCGCAATAATTGCATTTCACTTTTCTTCTCCCAGCATCAACTACGGAGAGGTGGGCCCACCCCAGATCCTCCTGCCCTTGTTGCTCCTGACTTTGTTCACGTCTAGGCATGATGTTGCATTATGACAATCAAAGACAAATAGTTAAAAGTACAATGAAAAAATGTAATTCAACATAATTGAGCTTAAATTATTAAATGAAGCTTAATTGAGCTTCAATTGAGTCCAAGTAAACCGAATTAGACAAAAGTCCCAATGCCAATTTTTGAATAGCGACCACTGTAGTAGACGTTATTTTCTCTATTTTTTTTCTCGAGTTTCGATTCGTACCGTGGATCAAATCGGCACTACGTCTCAGTCCGTAGACGTAGTCCCACATTTCATGTTGGTTTCATGATATACCCCTCAACTTTGGATGACAAATGAGCCCTTCACGGGATATTCCTTCCTTCGAACTAGCGAGTTAGTCATTGGGACATCCGTAAGTCTCCTCGTAGCCTTGGATTCCCTAAAGGCCAACTGAGCTGGTTGTACCTTAAGCACCTTGTACCTATTTTAATGCCACATTACTCTAGAGAAATGTGGTAACCCGGCCCTTTCATGGTGCTATTCTTGGCCCATGAGAGAATTCTCTTAGCCGGTGGAATGAGTGATCATTCCGTTGGGTGATATATTGAATTGGGTATCCTATTGTTAGGTGCCAATTCTTCAGCTTGCTTCATGACCATTGGATTGTGACTATCTTGTTAGTCACTTATGCATACAATCATGGTAGCCTACCTAGGTGCCAATTCCACCCTTTTTTTTGTTTTGATTTGTCATGGTTTCTACATGGTTTATTTATAGTCCACCCCTTCATGAAAATTCTACCTTGAATTCTATATTTCCATGAAAAGATCTACCCTATTATCCTACATGGACTTGTTCCTTGGAAGTCTATGGCTATAACTTAAATGGATGTCTAGAAACTTTACATGACCCAATGCTTGCGCATATAGGGCCCGATCTGGTCCTAGGCGGAGCACCCGAAAGTACTTGTGCCCATGGGAGCTATTATTGATCATGGTGTGGCATTGCACCGAACTACTTGTCGTTCTAGATAAATAACATTCCACAATCTTATACTTGTACTTGACATGGCATGACTTGCGTGGCCCAGAAATAGTATTTACTTGCTTGCTTGATAACGTGATCGCCAATTCTTGACATGACTTGATAAATATGCATGCTTGTTCATCTCGATATATTGACATGAATTCTTGAAAGACTTGCTAGTTCACTCAATTATCTCTTGCTATACACTCTCTCTAGTGTCGTTGAATCTTCCAATTCCAACCTCCACTGACATGTTTGAGCTTTAGCCAATTATTTCTGCTATTCCTCTGGTTAATGATCCCACTGATAAATTGATGTGGATACATGACAAAGGAAATTTTTCCTACAATTCTGCATGGAATCAACTAAGGCAAAGACATCAGGTTTGGCATCCGGAGAGCTGGGCTTGGGGCAGGCCTCTATGCCCCAAGCATTCCTTATGCTGCTGGCAAGCACTTCACAACAAGCTACCGACTTTGAATATGATTCAGAAAAAAGGGTATTCACTTGCAAATATGTGTATTCTCTATAAAGGGGCTGAGGAGAGTATTGACCACCTATTCTTCTCCTGCAATTACTCCAAAAAGCTCTGGACTGAATTTTTACAGAGATTTGATATCCATAGGGGCCCAAGGAACTCACTTTTATGTGAGCTTCAATCGCTTGAGGCCAATTTTCCCAACAAAGGTTACCTCACTAAGCTAATCAAGCTGCTATTCCGATGCACCATTTGGTGGGTTTGGAGGGAGAGATGCATTCGGATTTTCGAGAATAAGGAAAAGGGATATGCAAGCCTTTTAATTGAAATCCTGTATGAAATCGATGCTGTTTGGAAAATGAACTCAAGATTGATCAGCTCACCTTCAGGGAGAAACAGATTTTTAAACGCTATAACTTCAGCATTCCCTAACTCTTGCCATTTGGTTTTTATATGATGGCAGATCTAATCTTGAGAGACATGGAGGTGCAAATTATGAATGATAGCTTCTCTTGTTCTTATTTTTAATTTCCCTTCCTCGCCACATAGACCACTAATTGCGTGGCATGGAATCCATCATCTCATGAGCAATCAGTCTAGGCATGTCTAGATATTGCTCACCCATTGTACACACTATTACTCTTCTATAAAATTTACAAGTTTACCGATAAAAAAATAAATAAATGGCTATGTAATGAATAAAGGCCTAATTAATAATTATTTAAAGGCCTAGATATTAGACAAGTCAACTCAAGTAGGCCCAAAAGACTCAAAACCTAACCTTTTAGGGCCAAGCCCAAGTATAGACAGTAACACGAAACTTCCGGACACCCCACAACATGAACGCAGAACCTACAGCGTCCGGGGCATCCACGAGGTCGAAAGTCAACAATTGGGTCACAACCGGGTCAAATGGAGACCGATACAACGTAAAACAGACACGGCAAGCATGAAGAAGCACCTAGTGGTCCTCTCTAGACCATTAGGGAGCCTAGCGGTCTACCCCTAGACCGCCAAGGCCAGCCTCGCGGTCCAGCCAGGACCGCTACGCACTAGAACTCACAAACCCCAAGCGGTCACTCCCGGACCGCCAGAGAGGGTGGCGGTCAGTCGCAAGGTCGCTACCCCACTGACCTCAAATGACTCCAAATCGGAAAAATGGTCACCCCCGGACCGCATGACTCCGCCTAGTGATCTCCACCCGATCGCTAAGCTCCCCTAGCAGTCCATCGCGTGACCGCAAGGCTCGAACCGATATAGAGGGGGACCCAAGCGGTCTCCACATGACCGCTTAGCACCGTAGCGGTTGCTGGAAGGACCGCTAGGCCATCCCGAACTCGAAAATGGCAAAAATGGCGGGAAAGTCCATTCCACGCCCCATTCACACTCGTGTGAAGGGGAAAACAAGGGGAAACTAGTCCCCAACCTCTCTAGCACTGAGAGGACCCATTTAAACCCCAAAAATGTGATCAAATCACTAGATCCGGCTCACACCCCAAAATCATGTATTTTTCCCAAAACGTCCAAATAAGCCTGCTCGGCTCACCATGGCCTACCAAAATCATGGGAATGGAAGTCGAAGGGTCAAGGATCCATCCCCCTACCTCCACCGAAGATTTCACGCGCCGAGGACAGTGATCCATCGCAAAACGCTCGCGAAACTCTCACCGGGCACCCGAACGTATACCCGAGCTCGCCGCGCTTCCACCGCCTCGATCCTCGCCCCATCCTCACGCTCCTCACCCTCACGCCGTCCCTGTCTCATCCACCATCACCCCTATCGGCCACCTGGAGGAGATGGGGAGAGAATGTGAAGAGAGAGAGTGAGAATGAGAGAATGAGAGAAAGAGAGAGGGTGGGGGCGTTACCTCATTTCCCCTCCCATCTACACCATTTCCCCATTACCTATCTCCACCCTTTCATTCTGATTTGTAGGCAGAAAAGAAGCTCCTATTTGCAGAGCCTGCAACATCATCTCCGTGAAGTTTATGGTTAGCAAGCCCTACAGCTCTAGAAAGGCAATCCAGAGAGCTTTGCAGGCAAGGTGGTTTCATCGAATTTCGACATCGGAGCTGCCCAAGAGAGCCGTTCTTCCCCGATTGTGCAAAATAGGTCCGATCAAACAACCTGAAGGACTTTTAGAAGCTCCTTTGGCCACTACCCTGCAGATCTTGCCATGAAACTTAGCTGAGACCTTCTACCATGAGTCAGCTTCCACCACCAAGAAATGGCACTCCGTTTGGATTCCAGAATGGTCAGTTACAAATTTTCTCCATAGAGTGCGCTGGGTTAGTTCCCTCTGGAACTAACCAGACACCCTGTTACTATTCAAGGCTTTCCCATCTACTCCGACCTCTGGCGGTATCCCCGCTGGTCTCCATTCGAAGAGGGTTCAACCATGAGTATATCAAACCTAGCCTCGGTTGATTCAGAGCTCAAGAGCATCTGTGGCGGCCTCTCCTTTCAACTGCAACGATCCAGAATCTGTCAGATTCAGAAGCTAGTGGTCCTATTCACGACCCTACCCCTACTGTCATCGTCATCAGGAAAATCTCCAAAAATTTTGACGTCCTCCCGGGCCAACCCAGATGGTTTTGTCGCTGGTTTCTTCAACAACGGAGTTCAGGAGAGCCCATCGTGGCGCCGACAGCGACTACCTATCAAGTTGTCTTGAGAGTTGGCAGAACCGATGAGCTCCCTCCATTCGGCTTCTAGCTCACCTTTTCCCCTCCCCGCTTGGCTGGCTGACCGCCCCTCCGTGTGTGGAGGTACATTTTGGTTGTAATCAAATACCCCACCCCTAGTTCAACCCCCTTGCAAGGGGCGTAGTGCATGTAACTCAAATTTTTAGGTTGAAGCTTCATCGGCGTGGTGTGTGGGTAAGCCAACGCTTCCTCGCTCGCCCTCATCTCCGGTCAGGATCGGCATGGAGATGGCTCACCGTCTTGAAGAAGGTGAAGACTTTCCAATCCCGAAGGAGCTCTCCTTGTTTTACAAAGAGGAGGGGCTCACCGTCGAGATGCTCGAGGAAATGCTGCAAGAGTTCTCCTGCAACATGGCGGCAATCCCGCCGCCTGACAACATCAATGCGCCTTCGGCTGAGAGCACCGGAGGCAAGGCTCATATGGCGACATATCAACGTCGCTCGGCAAGAAACGGCCGGGGTCGCGGCCGAGGATGTGGACGTGGACGTGAAGATCCCCTCACTCTCGACCGGATCATAATTTTCAGAGGGGAGAAGCCGGGTCCTATCCTGGAAACCTAAGTTCGGGGAATCCCCTTCATCTTAAACTCCCTAGGGGGTTCATGCCCCAGCTCAGAAGCTAAATCGGGCGGCGTCCCTTTTATAATCGCCTCGTTTGATGAAGAAGAAGAGCCAGCCAATCCTCCAGTGCACAAGGAGGCGTCAGACAAGGCTGGCCTCTCTAATGGGGGCGAGCCTGCAAGCCAAGCAGGTCCTTCTAGTGAGGGCCACCAGGATGAAGCTTTACCACCTCTAGAGGAGTCTCTGGCCCCGCTGTTCCAAGAAGATGCGGAGGGTCAGGATGAGGAGGAGCGCCCTTCTAAAAAGCGGGAGAAATCTCGCCAGGCGCCGAAGACCCTGGCGGAGATCATCCCGCCATTTGACAAGACCCGTGACCGGGCAGACTGCAAGATCATTCATCATATGAAGCGGTTCCCAACAAATGCCACCATCTGGGAAGCTATTGCTTGGAGCAAGGATCTCAAGGAGGCTCTTGTCAAAATATTTCAAGACCCGAAGGCCTATGAAGCCCATATCGCAGAGTTGCAAGCCCAGGCATATCAAGCGCTCATAGCCAACATCTCGTTCACGGACAAAGACATGTTGTTGTCCTCTCCGTGCCACAATCGCCCCTTGTATATGCGGGGGACGATCAATGGACATGATGTAAATCAAATTTTGATTGACGCTGGAGCAACCATCAACATCATGCCTCTGAAGACTTTTAAGCCTCTATATCTGGCGCCTTACTTGCAGAAGGTGAACGCAGTCAAGATCTCGAAATTCAACCAGGACTCCGAGGAGGCGCTTGGTCGGGTTGAAGTCAAGCTAGTCTTGGGCGACTTTGTCACCCAGGCGACATTCTATATCATCAACGCTGACACATCTTATAAGGTGCTGCTTGGGAGACCCTGGCTCCATGAGAATTGGGTCGTTCCTTCAACTCTGCATCAGTGCATCAAGTATGCCAAAGGAGGGGAGCAACATGCGGTCTTTGCGGATCAGGCTTCGTTCCACCCAAATGAGTGTCACTTGGCCGATGCTTCCTTATATTTTGGGGAGCCCACTTTAGCAATCCTCGAGCCCTTAAAGGACAAAGGGCAGCAAAATGTGAACTATGAAGCTGAGGAGGGACAGTTGTTCACAGTTAACCAAGACATGGTAAAATTGCACAGGCTAAGCCTCCAGGCTGTCTCCAAGCTGACTCAGCCGGAGAGGTGAAGCGTTGACTTCGTAGCCAACCTCATCAGCCAAGTCATTGACCGAAGCATCTCCTTACTGCCCGAGTGCCTCTAGCTCTCGTCCCAATGGGAAGAGTATGAGGTGGAGCAGTTGAAGACCTTCACGGTCTCCCATCAACGGAGAAGAAGGAGTAACAAAGGCAAGAAGGGAGACAAGCCGATCATCTTTTATAAAGGTGACCTAGTCCCGCCGTGCCCTCCTGAAGATGATTTCTGTTGGGATATTCCCGTCGATGTGGCGCCAGAGCCAGTCCAGGAAATGGACGATATGCCGAAGCACATTAGAGAAATGTGCAAGAAGCAACACATCCCACAAGCTCAGGATCCCGCGCGAGCGGCATATTTCCACCAGCTGTGGAATCCTTCGCAGGTCCGTGGGCAGCCTCCCTTCTCCCGTAAAGACACGCGGGGACTCGGCTACGACCAGGAGAAGGACTTTTAGGTCTACTTCACAGTCAATGCCATAGGACTGCTACCTCCTCATCACGGGCAAGCTGAAGTTGAGCCCAAGATTGACGACTCTGTAAGGGAGTCCGGTGAGGTGTCAATGACACCATCACCTTCATCAGAAGTCAACAATGACCACCCTCAGAGGGAGCAGCAGCCCAATCTGTCAACTATCAATAATACGGGACAAGTCCCTCGACTTCAAGCCACGAGCAAGAGTGCTTCGAAGAACTTGAAGTCTACCAGGCAAACACTGATGATGACGGAGACTTCGTCGACCTCCAACCTGCTCCGCCAGAGCTCGAAGATGGTGGCCAAGCAACTGTGGACGAGTTGATCGAGATCAATCTCGAAAGCAAAGAAGATCGTCGGCCAACCTTTGTAAGTGCTCTCCTCAGCGAGGAAGAAAGGCAGTCGTATCGACAGCTCTTAGAAGAGTTCAAGGACTGTTTTGCCTGGACTTATAAAGAAATGCCTGGGCTCGATCCCTCTATAGCTGAACACGAGCTGGCTATACTTCCAACGGTCAAGCCAGTCAAGTAAGCTCAAAGGCGTATGCGCCACGAGCTGGAGCTAAAGGTCAATGCTGAGATTGACAAGATGCTCGATGTGGACTTCATAGAGCCTTACATGTACCCTGTGTGGCTCGCCAATATAGTCCATGTCAAGAAGAAGAATGGTCAAGTCCGAGTCTGCATCAACTTCAGGGATTTGAACAAGGCATGTCCAAAAGATGACTTTTCTGTCCCAATTACCGAGACAATGGTTGACATGATCACTGGTCACGAAGCCTTGTCCTTCATGGACGGGTCGTCGGGCTACAATCAGATCCACATGGCCATCAAAGACAAAGACCATACGGCTTTTTGATCTCCTAAGGGGATCTTCAACTACAAGAGGATGCTGTTTGGTTTGAAGAATGCTGGTGCAACCTACCAAAGGGCAATGAATAAGATCTTCGACGAGATGCTACATGGCATCGTTGAATGCTATGTCGATAATCTAGTCGTCAAGACGAAGAAGCGGGAGAATCACTTGGCTGACTTGCGACGAGTCTTCGAGAGGCTCCGACAATACCAGCTCAAGATGAACCCAATGAAGTGTGCCTCTGGCGTCTCCAGTGGCAAATTCCTTGGCTTTATCATCAGGTACCGAAGCATAGAAATCGACCCTGACAAAATCAAGGCCATAAGAGGACTACCTCCACCCAAAAACTTGACATGTGGGCACGTGATCTGAGGAAAAGAACATTCTCGTCCAACACGTGGACCAATGGGGTTTTAGTAGGGTTATTTTGCCTCATCCAATCGGAGCCCCTATTCCTATATAAGGATACACAACCCTTCGAAGAAGGGTTGCTAAAAGTTGCATTTTATCTTTGCTTGAAAAGAGAGCATCTCCAGGAGCAAGAGAGAGTGTGAGAAACCTAGTTCAAATGGAGAGGAAGTGAAAAGAATGTCTGAGAGCTGCCAGCCAGTGAATCTGTTTATGCTTCTATGAAGCTACATTGAACGTTATTTTATCTTTTATTTTCTTCTTTGTTCTGATCCTTGTCTTACCATCTGTGTTTTCTAAGCTCCCTCTGATGTGGAGGAAGGGAGACATTGTCTCCGGTTGTGAGTGGCCTTGGGGGGTCACTCGTGGGGTTCTGTCTGGTGTAGAGGAATGGAGGAATTATCCTCTGGTTTTGGATTTGAAATGAGCAAGTCCAGGGTTCAAGTTCTGTGGGGTGTAGGACCTGGGTTGAGTGATTTGTCTCCCTCTGGACAAGTTGTAAGGTAGTGTTCTGTCGTAGACTGAGTCTGCTTCATTTCTAGCCTAAGCTAGTGGAATCCTCGATCGGTGCGAATGAGGGGTGGACATAGATTGCAAGTTGGCAATCGAACCACCTAAAAACTCCTTGACTCCTTGTGTGATTGTTGATTTGTTCTCTATGAGTTCTCTGACTTATGTTTAGTTGAGCATGTTGTTTACGTTGCTTTCATTGACCCATCATCTGCTCGTTCAATTGGCTGTGTATCACCGCTTGCTATCTGGGACACTTATTTCATGTGTGAGTGTTTTCTATCGTGTGTTAAGGGTTCTGATCTCTACTCTGGGCACATCTTACAAGCTCATCTAATTTAAGTTTAAAATTGGCATGATCTATTCATCCCCCCCTTCTAGATCACTCGCTAGCGTATCTAACACCTGTTTCAATAGCTCCCTATAGGATGTCCCCTACTGAACTCAAAGAATTGAAGAAATAACTTCAGGAGTTATTAGACAAGGGCTTCATTCGACGAGTTCTAGCCCTCGACTCTTTTCCTTTTATCCTTATTCATCTGAGTCTGGCCTTGGCACCTCTCCTTCTTGTTAAGCCATTTCAAACATTTGCTTCCATTACTTTTATCTGCTACTTGAGGACAAATCCCATAACGATCAACATTGCCTCCGGCAGCTGCTGCTTCACAAGGTTGCAAGGTAACTTTTTTGCATAAAGTTTGCATTCTTGATTTCATCATTATTTATGCATGGTTTCAAAATGAAGTGCTTCTTAACGTGATTAAGAGTGATAATTCAAGGCCTTTATCCTAGATCTTTATCTTTATTGAATTTCAGAAAAGAGTCTTAAACTTGCTATGCAGCACCTCTGGGTATTAAGAACCCCGCGTTGGGTGTTCTGCATTCTCGCCCCGCTTGTTGAGGGCAACCCTTAGTTGGACACTCACACACTTCACGGCGCCCTTAGCCGGCTCCTTGGATAAACACCGTTGCTACTTTGGCCATACCATGAGTATTCATAAATGCCTTTTCTCTTCTTCTCTTGGCCAAGTGCAGGGGCAAGAGGTTGACGGATAAGATGAGTAACCTAGTTACTCTCCAATATGAGAGAAGTCTTAAATATGGGCAATCTTGACCCAAAATAATATGACCTTTTCATGATATATCTAGCCGAAAGGGCTATTATTAAAGTCAAATTTCATTGAATGCTAAATAAAGGCATGTCAGAGAGGCAAAGTCCCCACAGGAAAATCCTTAGTCATATGCATGTCAAGGGTCCAAAAATCAAAGACACAAAGCCCCGGTGCAATAGACCACCTCTTTGAGGGGTAGTACCTTGGAAGGACTTCGAGTCCTGATACCTCCCATTCTCCATAAAGCTTATCTCCAATCGTTCTTCTCTTCTCCCTCCGAGGCCAAATGTTTCTCGGGTATGGCCTTGGTAGGGGCACCGCTAACCAAGGGCCGCCAGTTTTAGGGCACACCCTTCAATGCACACCCTGCTTTGGGCAGTTCTTTAGCGAAAAGGGAAGGAACGAGGACCCCTAGCCAGTGGTTTAAACATCCCTTTGATGCTGCACCCCCCCCCCCCCCCCCCCCCCCCCACACTATTGGATCACAGTTGTAGAATGCAATTGCAACAGATGCATAGGCAAAGGAGTGCCTAAGAAATCTTCCTCTCTTACAGAAAAGCAAGATGCAATCCTTGGAATATGACCATTCACAGGCTGTCCATTTATGTTCCCACGGGTATGGTTTGATGGATCATACCAACTTGCACTGGGCACTAGGCAGTGAGGGGATGTGTCAGTTCTTCAGAAACGCAAAACAAACTCTAAAACCGTAATGGCGGATATATCTAAGGGTCTGAACTAAATACAATGATGTATCATAACGTAAGGTTTTAACATTCAACTCAGCTGATATCTCTTTAAGTCATTGCCATTCAACACAGATCATGTTGCTTTGGATCATTGTCTGTGTGGCACAAGCCACATCCAAATGAGTTAGTTTTTCCCAAAAAGCACCGCATCTTCATTGGCACACTGACTCCCACCCAACTATTGCATTATTTATGTACTTTGAGGCATTATTATTATATCACAGAGATAAAAATGATCTATAGCAGTCGACATTCTATCAGAATTCTCCTATCTAAACAATAACACTAACCAAAGAATGGATCAACATGAAAGGTAGACAATCTGAATACTTCAGCAGCATGATGCAGGGTATTGGCAGCACTAATGCCAAGTAATGGAATCAGAGAGCAACATATTCATGAAAATCTTTCCTCAACCGTCCCCCATGACTCTCCCCCCAACCCCTTCTTTCTCCTCTACCCCCTTCAAATCATGGTTCATACCAGATCTGAGCGAATCCGGTACGTGATCCGACGAGTTTGGGTGAGTTGCATACCACCTGTCCGCCGTCGCTGTCGCCGGACCAGGTTCACCATTGCCGTCACCACCTCTGGATCTCGTCCACCACCCCACGGAGCCGTTCCCTACCCCGCAGAGCTGTAACGTCGCCGGGGAGGGGCGCCGTCGGCCGGGGTAGGGGTTTGCTGGCCTGGGGGAGGTGGGCTACTGGGGTTGGGGGGCCTGGGGGATGATCTGCGAGCAGGAGGCCGGGGGTCTGCAGAGTGGAAGAGCCAGTTCCAGTAAGAGAGAAGAAAAATAGAGCATCGTGAGAAGGTCTGAGAGAAAAGTGAGATTGGGAGGCTTGTGTTCTGTCCTAACTTTTGGATCAGATCTAGAGTTACATCGCTCCAATAGAGCTATATTTTTTCATATTCTGTCATTATTTTCATCATTCTTTAGTTTTCTCTTTTAACTGGTTGTAGGAATTTGATCCCCGAAGCTGTGGATCAGCAGATTCAAGCTGTTTGACAGCAAAAGCCTTACTCGGTTGAGTAAGGGGTGGACGTAGATCTCAAGCTCGAGATCGAACCGCCTAAAAATTGAATTGTCTACTGTGTAATTGAATGTCTCTTATGTTCTACGACTATATGGATGCATAGGATCGCTTGTTACTAGAATGCATTTAATTTGTCTTATACATTCATCTGTTATATATGCCTAGTCCTTCATCCAATAGGCAAATAAAAAGGCATGGCTGGAAACATAGGTTACGCCTATCTGGAATGTCACCTCTTGCGTGAGGAGATCTCTGATCAAACCTCCACCGAGTACCAAACATGGATGACTGACTGCTTCTTGAATTAGGATTCTAATAGCTCGTTATACATTGTCGTTGCTGAGAATTGTTCTAAAATTCTTTTATCTTTTACTTGCCTTGTGATCAATCATTCAAGTGGTAGATAAAAAGGCTCAGTTAGAAGAATAGGTTATGCCTATCTAGAAAATTGATCCTTGTGTGTGGAGATTCTTGAATCAACCCTCTGCCAGGTACCATACTCAATTATTTGATCTTTCTATTCGAAGTTCTCAATTTCTATCTGCCATTTCTTATCATATCTTCTGATAGTTATCTCATACTTTGTTGGTAGTTTTGTTCTTAGTAGTTCTTTTATTTCTGCATTTATTTTCAAAACTTCTAGAGATCTTATAAAATTGGGATTGATCTATTCAACCCCCCTCTAGATCTGTGTTCATCTATTTTCACACACACATCACTTGGTATCAGAGCCTAACTCTCCCTTAGGGCTTCACATCTTAGAGAGCTTTAGAAAATAGATACTATTAGAATCTATTTGGAAGTTATGTTTGATCGTGTTTAAGCATTAATGGTTATTGTAATAAAACGTGGAGTCTTCTTGATCAATAGAAGTATTTCTTTCCATAGCACCTATGTAATTGCTTAGTTTAGTATATTGGTATTATTTCTAGCTAGTTTCTAACTGTACGTCCCGATATTCCGCGTTGGGGCGTGACAAATCTACTTCACACCGGCTGAAGCCAACTAGGCTGAAACTTCCACCTCCTAGCATGCACCAGGTCTGGGAGGAAGTGGGGATGTTTTCCCCCGACTAACCACAATATTATGTTCAGGGGCGAGCAACCATACTAGATTCCTGAACCTAATGTAAAGGATGCCAGTGTCCCACCTCCATCAGGCCTCTACCATGATGATGCAAGCATCCAGGAAGTTCCCTCATTCACTAAATTTTTTACGGCAAAGAAAGGCAACCAGCCATCCCAGCAATCCCAGTCAAAGGCTAAAACACTATTGCCCAAGCTTCAGGTATGCCATGCTCAGCAGGTGAATGTGGAGAAGGCATCACTCCTATCGCCAAACCCATCCAAATAAAAGAGCCAGTTGATCAGATATGTCGAGAGAAAACAATTCCTGAAGAGCAAGATAAGCTGCCTTCTGAGCCAACGACTTCGGCACCTTACTGTAGCAAGCACAATTGAGTTGAAGAAGCAAGACTGTTTAATGTGAGAGCTAGTGCTCGAATATTGAAACAGCTAAAAGGAATTCCAGCAAGATTCAATGTCTAGGAGATACTCTCCCTGGATGAAGAAGCTCGACAGGCCATTGTTATAGCCTTACAAACCCCAGCTTATTTCGAGAGTTGTTTTACCGAGATGTGCTTGGAAACTACTGTTACCTTTATTGATGAGGATATGATCTTGCCAATGGCCAACCACAACTAGCCGTTGTATATGAAAGGACAACTGAATGGCCAATCGATCAACAAAATTTTGACTAACCCAGGGGCGGCAGTAAATATAATCCCTTACCCCGTCTATCAGAAGCACTACTTCAATGTCCACCTAGTCGAGGTCAGGGATATGAGAAATTGATAAGCTCCATAAGGCCAAGTTCATTCGGGTAGTTTTATATCCACAATGAGTAGTTAATATCGTCCCTATCATGAAGAAGGATGGTAGGGTCCGAGTCTGTATAAATTTTTGTGACCTCAATCACACTTGCCCAAAGAATGATTTCCCTCTCCCACACATAGACGTCCTAGTAGATAATACCATCTGCTATGAGATGTTGTCCTTCATGGATGCCTTCTCGGGGTACAACCAGATCCGCCTAGCGGAGGAAGACCAAGAGAAAACTTCCTTCACCACTCAGTGGGGAACTTACTGCTACATCGTCATGCCCTTCAAATTGAAAAATACAGGAGCAACATATTAGAGGGCGATGATGGCCATCTTCCATGACATGATGCATGTTCACATGGAGGTCTACGTGGATGATATCCTGGTCAAATCCAAGACTAGGAGTGGCCATGCAGAAGCCCTCCGAGCGATTCCCCAGCGATCGCGAGAGCACCAACTCAAGATGAACCCCAAGAAGTGTGTATTCGGGGTTATAGATACATTTTCCCTCTTTCCTCTCTTTCCTCTCTTTCCTTCTTTCTAAATCAAGATAAGCAAATGAAATGATGCTAATGGAGGAAAGGGGTAAATGAATCGTGATCGCCACCAAGACACGAAGTGTAAAAAGGGAAGCACTACGTACCTTGGAAAAGGGAGAGGATGAAGCACTCACCGATGAAGTAGCACTGGAATAGGGATGAACACGGCCCTTTAAAGACCATTCCAAGAGGTACACAGCCGCTCGATAGGCCGCTCACAGTGCTGAGAAGGAACGCAAGATGAAGATCAGTCTAGTGCTTATATGGTTCTTAGTAGGCCACTTACAGATTTAGAACGGCCTGTATGGGACCGCGCACGTCTGCAAACAGGTAGAGGTAGACCTGTTGTGCATCTCTTGTTTTGATGATGACAATCCATAACTCATTGTCTTTTCCCTCAAAGGATGAACTATGCTAAGTTTAACCTTGCCTAGTTATTAATAAGGAAGTCCCTTGACATGAATATTAGCTTAAAATATATTAATATCGTCCCTGTTAATGAATAAACTCTTGCTTTGGCATTTAACCAATGTCGATGAATAAACTCGCGTTTGGTCCTTATCATCATCGGCAAGATCGGTCGACATCTTCCCTTAACTTGGACCTTTCGTCCCTGTTAATGAATAAACCTTTGCTTCGGCATTTATCTAATGCTGACGAATAAACCCGCATTCGGCCGCGTTCGGCCCTTGTCATCATCGACAAGATCGATCGACATCTTACCTTAACTTGGACCTTTCGTCCCTGTTAATGAATAACCCTTGCTTTGGCATTTAACCAATGCCGACGAATAAACCCGCGTTCGGCCCTTGTCATCATCGGCAAGATCAGTCAGCATTTTCCTTTAACTTGGACCTTTCGTCCCTGTTAATGAATAAACCTTTGCTTCGACATTTAACCAATCCGATGAACAAACCCGCGTTCAGCCCTTGTCATCATCAGCAAGATAGGTCAACACCCTTCGACCCTTGTCACTATCGGCAAGATCGGTCAACACCCTTCGACCCTTGTCACCATCGGCAAGACTGGTCAATTTTTCTTCGACCCTTGTCACTATCGGCAAGACTGATCAATTTTTCTTCGACCCTTGTCACCATCGACAAGATCGGTCAACACCCTTCGACCCTTGTCATCATCGGTAAGATCGGTCGGTATTTTCCCTTAACTTGGACCTTTCGTCCTTGTTAATGAATAAACCCTTGCTTCGACATTTAACCAATACTGACGAATAAACCCGCGTTCGGCCCTTGTCATCATCGGTAAGATCGGTCGACATCTTCCCTTAACTTGGACCTTTCATCATTGTTAATGAATAAATCCTTGCTTCGGCATTTAACCAATGCTGACGAATAAACCCGCGTTCGGCCCTTGTCATCATCAGTAAGATCGGTTGACATCTTCCCTTAACTTGGACCTTTCGTCCCTGTTAATGAATAAATCCTTGCCTCGGCATTTAACCAATGCCGACGAATAAACCCGCATTCGGCCCTTGTCATCATCGACAAGATCGGTCGACATTTTTCCCTTAACTTGGACCTTTCGTCCCTAACAAATACAAGGGCATCCTATTTGAACCATTTTTCCAGATTGAAGGTTAAGACAACACTGTCTCTGCCATTAGCTTGGCTGCAAAATATTTCACACTGTGCTCCCTTGCACCAACACTCCAAATATTAAGCTAATTAACTATGTCCCAGATAAAACAATGCACAAGCAACAAGGTGACTAAAAAAATAGAACAGTCATACCATATGTGCAAGAACATTTCCAGCTGTAAGCTTTCCAGAACCATAAATGACCCCCGGATATAGAAGATTCATTGGAAGCCCATCCACAACAGCTTGTCGTGCAATCTTATCTGCATGTGAAATTAATAAGTTAATGTGCATAATGATAATGCATTTAGGAACACAAAGAAACATGCTAACTTCATCCAAAATATGCACAGAGATGTACCCCCAAGAATTGAAATGATCTGGCTCCTCGGACCTTGCGTCCTCTAAACGTGCAAATTCTGAGCAGAAGTACCCATTATTTGCACAAGGTCATTTAGATCGTTGATTGTTCCATCTCCTCCAACCAATCCTAAAACCGGAAACAAAGTGATTACAACCACGGACTGTATATTATACAGTTTAAAACATAACTACAGAAATTGAAGCTTGTCAATTTAATTAAAACGTACCTTCTGAAGCATTCATAATCCAATTTTGTAAGCAAATTAAAGACTCCACTGTGTCTGGAACCAAAGAACTATGAAAATTATTAAAAAGTCACCCTCTAGTGCTAAAAGCCGAGTCAGATTGAACTGTGGAAGCAATAATTGCTAACATATCACGCGCCATACAAGCAAGGGTTGGATATAATGACTTGTTGTTTGACCACCAATCCAAGATATCAAAGTTGGCACCATGACATTATATCTTCTTCCAAGTATTGGTCAATTTATGACTTTGATCTTTGCTTATTTTGCTGACAAATGAACTGATCCCAACCCCCTAACATATCAAGATCGTTATTTACACTATTAGAATTTGTAGGGACATTATCACTTGTTGAGGGTCTTGATTCCAACTGTGTTTTTGCAAGATGATCTACAAAAGATTGGCCAGAGCCAGGATAGGTACGGGGTCCGCCAATCGCTCGGTGTAGCCGGGTCAACGATCATGAGCTCGGACTCGATGCACAGTTGTTCTAGCTCTTCGAGGAAGACCGATCGAGTGGGAGTCCTGTCACTGTCTGGAATTAGCGTCTAGTACAGTTGACGCCATATTGGAACTAGCATCCGTCACAGGTGACGCGATTTCCTTTGTGCCTTACTGTTCACAGAATTAGTGACCACGGTTGTGGACGCGGATTCTGTAATTGGTGGCGGCCTGAGTGGATGCCAATTTGTCCTAGATTCATGTATGTCCCGGTGTTTATGTGATTTATTGCAAGGTCATCTTTGTCTAAAGATCTATCCTTGAATTCCTTGAAATCTGTGAATCTACTTTAATGTTCCTACAATGGCTTAGTCCTTGGACTTCCTTTGATCATTATATATATGACATGGATATTGTCTAGAAATTTATATGGGGCTATGGCTCCAAATTTGACACTCAATGCTAGGTTGTTATTCGTGGGGGCCTGGATCTGGAAAGGGCGATGTAAAGCCCAGACATATATCGGTACTGTGAATGGTCGGGTGTGAGATTGCACTGATGATAAGTAAGATTTGATCTCGACAATCTCGAATTTGAATGAGACATGACATGTTCTTCACTTTAATATGATATGATATTTAACTTGGCCCGGAAAAGGGTGAAAACTTCGTTATTGTAAATTCTCGAATGGTCAACCCATAGTTGTGCTATACGTTCGCATGATATCTTATGCGCAATACATCTTTCACATGTTTTCCCCTATGGAATATGCTCTTAGAAATTGTTCTCCTGCCTCATGCTCTATCTCATGCTTAATTATAGTTCTAATTATTTATTTTTTCTCTGATGCATGCATGTTCATGTAATTCATTAATTATGTAAAGCTAGCTTGGAGCAAGAGATTTAAGTCCTACTGAGCATTCACTCACCCAGTGTTTTCCTTATTTTTTTTAGGTATTACTGAAGAGGAATGCAACCAAGAGGGGCAAGGGCAAGAGTGATGAGAGCTCCGACAAATTTAGTGACGCTGGACCGCGAGGCGCTGGAACGCATGGTGTTCTACGCGCAGACCGGCCAGTGCCGCTGGCACGTGCTGCTGGAGCACCTGGAAGGCGCGTCGCCCTTCGAGCGCTGCGGCCACTGCGACAACTGCCGGCGCATCGCGGCGCATGAAGCGGTGGTGGAGGAATTGCTGCGCAACAGCGCGTCCTAACCACTGCTAATTTCAGATCATGCACAAGGTAATTCTCTTCGTGATGCTTCAACTGTCTTGAGGAATGACAAATCACGTTCCCATCTTACATAAGAACGGATCGTAGGCCAATGCCAGATGCATCTGTATAGACTTCAAATACACCACCCTCAATGGGCAATGTAAGAATAGGGGCTGTAGTGAGGTGATCTTTAAGAGTTATAAAACTCTCCTCATAGTCCTTCGACCATATAAAAAGATTTTCCTTTCTTGTAAGTCCAGTCAAAGGAATGGCGATCTTAGAGAAATCTTTAATAAATCTCTTGTAATAGTTAGCTAGACCTAGAAAACTTCTTACTTCTGACACGGTCGTTGGCCGGCTCTAGTTCTTAACGGCTTTCACTTTAGAAGGATCGACAGTGATACCTTCCTTTGAAATAATATGGCCAAGGAATGAGACTTCCTTAAGTCAGAACTCCCACTTGCTAAGCTTTGCATAGAGTTTGTGTTCTCTTAGCGTCTGTAAGGCTATTCTTAAGTGCTCTTCATGTTCTTCCCTTGTTATGGAGTATATAAGGATGTCATCAATGAAGACGACTATAAACTGGTCCAGATAAGGCTGAAAAATATTATTCATAAGTTGCATAAATGCTACCGGGGCATTAGTTAATCCGAACGGTATTACCATAAATTCATTGTGGCCATAACGGCTCCGAAAGGCAGTCTTGTATATGTCTTCATCTTTGACTCTAAGCTAATGATAACCTGACCTGAGGTCTATCTTAGAAAAGTATTTTGCTCCTGAAATCTAATCAACGAGCTCATCAATGCGCGGCAACAGATATTTATTCTTAATTGTGAGTTGATTCAATCGCCAGTAGTCGATGCATAGCCCCTTGGATTTTCCTTCCTCGTTGTCTCCATTCGTTGGGGAGAAGTCCACTGCATTCACCTCCTTGCCGCTGGCCGGACAGTCCTTGGAGGATTTGCCTTTGGCAGAAGCTTGTACAGGGTGATCGGTGAAGAATATTTCAATCTCCGCTACCACCGTATTCAACTGGTCGAAGCTCCTGATTTTGGAGCCCGGAAGTTTTTCACTAACTTCTGCTGATAGGCCCTTATGGCAAATGGTGATCGCGTCTTCGGGCGTCGGAGGATTATCGCATCGCATGCTGACGTCCCTCCGTCGCTTGATGAAGTCCAACACGGTTTCACCTTTCTTCTGTCGGAGGGAACAGAGCTCCGCCTCGGAGATTTTACGTTCGGCCGTTTGGAAACGGTCGACGAACTTTTTCTGCATGTTAGCCCAATCAGCTACTGAGTTGGGCTTTATGCCTCTTCCAGCGGCAATGATGTGGCAAAGTACCGCGGCAAATATGCCTCTTCCAGCGCCAATTCACCCATGACCGTCATGTACTAGGCTAGGTGTTCATGTGGAGAGCCCTGCCCGTTGAACTTTTGCAGTTTCGGGACTTTTGGGCAGTCAGGCGGAAGCTTTTTGAATTGATGGTAGAGGGGGTAAGGCACACTATAAATCAACGGTGGCCACACTCTGACCATGCTGAGCAAACTTTGCCTCCACGATCCGCTCAATCATCTGCCTTTGCGCCATAAGGCTCTCTACAGCGTGAGTGGCGGACGATCGCACATTGGCTTCATGTGGCGGCACTTCAAATTCCACCGCCAATGGCAATTTTTCCGCGGTGACAGAGGCATTGGCCACGACTGGAATGGGAGAAGGCTGCTGTTCCACTCCAGTGGGTGCCGCCTGAGGTTGAACAGGAACCTCTTTTTCACGCAATAACGCCTGCAAGAGGTTCTTGAGTTCTTGGTTCTTGCGTCGGAGTTCTTCCAATGCGTGAGTATGTGTCTCTCTCCCAGGCTCTTCCTCGTGTCCGGGGTGGCTATCCCCATCGACACTGTGGACATCCTCCTGGTGTTCTTCTTGTCGCGCTAGCTCGGGCTGAGATGCCCCAGCAGCCGGCATTTGCTACGTCTGTGCTAGGATTCGGGAAATCGGCCTCTACCTCCTCAAAGATTGAAGAGGCTGGTTGAGCTTCCTCGAGGTGTCCTCCGGCTACTTATCGGCAGAGATAGCGTAGCAGGTGAACACTTTGACAGTGTCATTGCTCACCTGAACCACCCGTTTCTTCTTGGGCGGTTGCCTGTCAGGCTTGGGTGCCATCCCTAGTTTGTCAAAAATAGATAGCCGAGACGTGGAGACCTGGGCTGAATAATCCTCCTCTATGTGCGTTGACCTGGCCCGCGGAGAAGTTGGCCGCACCTTCTTGCTGGCTCCTCGGCGCTTCTGCCCACGTAGGGGCTGAGTTGTAGACCTCGGGGATATTGAGGTCTCAGTGTTTGTCGGACTCCGCATTTGTTGAAGATCCGACATGCGGAAGGGCTCCTTCGCCCGTGCGCGCCTTATAATCTGGGCCTCCTCCTTAGTGACCCATATTTTCTTCGAACGGAGCTGACGCTCCTCAATTGGATTGCCCCTTGACTTTGGTCGGGGAGCCGGTGGCTTGGGCCATTGCACAGGGCCCCGATTTGCCGCCAATACGATGGGCTTCTTCATTTTCGCTTCGTCCTCCCGGATTCGTCGAAGAAGCTCGAAGCGGTTGGAGGTAGGGATAGTTGGGACGTGACGGTTACGTGGCATAATTGGCTTGCCTCCATCAAGCTGAATACGAATGGCCCCGACAATTACAGTCTTGCGGGAGCGAGATGTCGCCGCTGCAGGCTTTGTACCCTTGCGGTTATGGTGCTGCCCTCGTTGAGCAGGAGCGGCGCTGGCGACGCTTGCCATAGGCCTGGCATCATTGTGGCGGCGACGCTGCCCCCGTTGTGCAGGAGCAGCACCTCTGAGGGTGGCCGCAGTAGAGCTTGAGCCATTGCGGCGGCGGTGTTGCCCCTGTTGAGCAGGAGCTACGCCGAGGGAGACTCGATAGACCGAGAAAACCCGGCCATTTGTTGAGACGAAGGGCCTGGCACGCCTGGTCTTGGAAGAGTTGGCCGCGCAGACCCGACCAGTTGCTGATGAAGCAGAGGGCCTGACACCCCCGGCAGTTGTCTTGTAGACCGGGTTCCAGTTGTCTTGTAGACCGGGGGAACCCGGCCAGCTGCTGGAGCGGAGGTCCTGGCACCCCCGATGGTTGGCTTGTTGACCGAGTGAACCCGGCCTGTTGCTGGCCGGTTGAAGCAATGGAGGGCCTGACACCCTTGGTGGTTGCGGCTGCAGGTGCGGCTGAACTGACTTCAGCGATCGGTACGACGCCCAGGAAGAAGGGCGAGCCGACGACTACTGGGAAGTCGCCGAAGACGATGGGGGTCGCCAGGTATCCAAACCTGGAATGGTTGGTAACGACCTGAGGACCGTAGGTGACTGCCATCGTCGTCGTTGTTGGTGGTGGTGCATAGCACGAATGAAGAAGTGCACAGATGTACAAAAAGCTCTCAGATGAGCCACTGTTGTCGTCGTTATTGTTGTTGTTGGTGGTGGTGGTGGTATTGCGTAGCACGAATGAAGAAGTGTGCAGATGCACAAAAAGCTCTCAGATGAGCCAAGAGATGTGCCCTCCTCTTTACCTCTTGTAAGAGGAAGAGGGGCAATCAGAACCTTGAGGAAGGTTTAGGAACTTTCTTTCACAGAAAAAGAAAGGCGGGAATAGTCCCACCAGGCGTGTCAGTCTGTCGATCACGAAAATTTTTTTATCGTAGATAAAATAGATGTTTTATGTTCTTATTGAAAAGAAACATTCCTCTCTATATAGAGGTTCATTCCGTGGGTGCGCATAGTATCAGACGATTTGGGTTCGGGTGCTGGACCTCTCCCCACTGACTGAAGTCAGTGTTGATTTATATCGGCCTAACGTTCGAACACCTTTGTTTGACTGTCAAAGAAATTTCAAAGTCTTCTATGGGAGTTCTGATGTTGAGGGCAAACTCATTTGGAGAGGCTCACTGTGCCCCACTCACTTACCAACAACCCACAGAACAATTGAGCTAGGGTTTCAACTGAGGCCCCTCATATTGAGGCAAAACCCCAGAAACTTAGGATAAGGGATATGATTTAGTGGAGGCCGTAGGCATATTTGAAGTCACGGGAGGTTTCCTAGACTGGCCTGTCAGGTGACGGCCATGGGATGACCACCTATTCTGGCTGTTTCTTTCGCACTGGTTTAGCTTTCGGTTATTGTGGTTTTGACCCCTTGGTTAGCCCTTGGTCTCATGGATGTCTTGGATGTCCCGCGAGGGCTGTGACCGTGTGTTTGGGTGTCCGAAAATGCTGTGGTACCAATTAGCGTGCCCATGTTGTTTCAAGAGTTTTCTATGTTAGGTCTCTTGGGTGCAACCGGATCTAGAAGGGGGGCTTGAATAGATCTTATCACAAATTATGACCAACTAAAACATTAGCTCATTGAAGCACAAACAACAGCTATAATGCACATGAGACACTCAGACATAATACACAACGGATTTAATAGGAATAGCTCAAATAAAAGTGACAAAAATACAGTGCCAAGTGGTGAGGTTAATGCACCCTTAAGCACAGGCGGTTTAGCAAGAAGCTGCGTCAATACAGCAGACTAGTGGGGTCGATGCACCCACACGCACAGATCAACAGTTAGAGTAGACAAGCTGCTCAACATGACTCTGGTGAGGTGTGTAAAAATGATGCTAGTTTGTGCGTTAGAAGATAATTGAAATGAGCATGTCGAAGCTAGCACCCAAACCTGTGAATGGGGATAGAAGATAAGGATCAATAACCCAAAGTACAACCCACTACACAAGGCGTTTTTAAGGTGGTTTAGTCTGTAAACTCATAGACCTACATCCGCCCCTCACCAAACCCGATGAGGCTTAACTGCTAAAACATAGCTTAACTGTTGAGCCTTACAACTTGCTACTGTTGAGCCTCACAGTTTGCTACTGTTGATTCACAGCTTCATGACGAGGACGATGCCCTACACACAAACACACTCAATTTCTGAACACCCAGAGAATAGGAGGAATCAAACACAGAAGACAGAGATACGAAAAACTCAAAAGAAATGAACAAAACAAAAGGTGTAGCTCAGAATAGAGCACAGGGACTTTGGATTTAATCCACAAGTCTCAACTGAATCATATTAGAAATGTAGCTTCTTGGCTTCTTGAACTTCCGCAGGAATGCTCTCCAAGGACAGAGGTGGGAGATTGGCTCCCGAAAATATCTGATAGCTCTCTTGGGGGGCTTGGAGGGCCCTATTGCTTGACTGGGAAGAGGAGCTGGGAGCGGTGACTGGTTCGGTCCTTTACGGGAGAAGACTGGCCCCACTAGGTGAGGCCGGGAATGCACTCTAGTCTGGGTGTTGCACAAACTCATGTTTTGGTGCATAATATAGCTTGATGTGCTTGCCATTGAGAGGAGGGAAGGGCTTGTGGCCCTTGTGGTCTATGACCATGTAGGCCCTACCCTCATAGGTATCGCGGATGATATATAGACCCCGCCAATTCAGCGGAAGTTTGCCACTGGAACGCCCGACCATGACTTTCCTTTCCTTGATCATGACGAGGTCGCCTTGCTTGAAAGCTTGCTACCTAACGAGCTTATCGTAGGCTCGCGCCATGTGAGCCTAGTATACTTGCAGGTGTTTATAGGCCTCGAGCCATTTACCTTCCAAATCGACAAGCTCTTCCAGCCTCCTCTGGTATTCATTTTCATCAGGGCCGGCCAAGCCGGTATGTACCACCACGCGGTATGATGCCAACTGGATCTCAATGGGGATGACTACTTCGGCTCCGTAGACAAGGGAGAATGGCGAACACCCCGTGGGGGTTTTGTAGATCGTCCGATAGGCCCATAATACCTCGAAGACCTTTTCACCCCAGTCACGTTTCCGATGGCTAACGATCTTAGCCAGGAGCTTGCAGAGGGTCTTATTGAAGGCTTCGGCCAAGCCATTCGCCTGCAGGTTGTAGACTGAGGAGATTCTCCAGTCGATGTGAAACTTGACCACCAACTGGTATATGGCCTTGATCTTGAAGGGTGTTCTGTTGTCGGACACTATGTGACTGGGAGTACCGAAATGGTAAATGATGTTGTGTCAGACAAATCTAGTGACCACCTCGCCGGTGGCTTCTCGGAGGGGAAGGGCCTCCGCCCAGTAAGAGAAGTAGTCATTGGTGGCCAGGATGTACCTGTGCCCCTTGGATGATGGCGGGAAAGGTCCCGCAATATCCATGCCCCACTCTGCGAAATCAAAACACAAAGACAAGGAGTTTTAGATGGTTCAGTCTGCTACCTACAGACCTACGTCCATCCCCCAACTCTAATCAGAGTGAGGCTTCCAACTGCCTAACAGCTTGAACCGCTGCACACTACAGCTTATGTCCACTAAGCCTCACAGTTTGCTTGCAAACCGCTGAGCAACACAGCTTGCTGTCCGAGGTAATCACCTCGTCCGCTAAGCATTACAGCTTGGCTCCGCTGACTCATAGCTTGATGAAGTTAGAAATGGAAAAACAGATGATAAAGTACAACATCGAAAAGCTAAAAATAAAGCTCATAAACTATAGCTCACACAAGAGCAAATCTGGTTTGGATCTGATCCAGGAACCAGTTGAAACAAATCTTCAAGATCTTTAGATCTTCAGATTCCTCTTTACAGGCTCTCTCTCTCTCTTTCTTTTCACTCACTCTTACTGAATTTTAGGTGCTCTATTCTTCTTCTCTCTTAGAGCTTCACTCTATCTCTCACACAACTACACTATTCTTCTTCTCTCTAGATCACGATGTATGCTCTCCCTTAGGGTTGCTCAAGGTTGTGTTCTTCCCCAACTTCTGATCATCTCGATCTCTAATCTCTCCAGTCTCTCTTTCTCTTCTCCTGACGCTTCCTTCTTGAATCAGCAGGCTCTAGCTCTCGTGAATCAATTCAGGAGGAAGGAGTGTTCTACTCTGATGTTCTTCTAAAGATCTGCTCAGCATGTCATCTTTCGATATGCTCTCTCCCCTTTATAAAAGACTCAGGCGATGGGCATATGTACACCATAATTTTTCCTGCCCAATCTACCACATGTAATGATTACGGGGCCTTAGTCTTCCACGTGGCAGGATCTCTTGTTCCAAGCCTTGCAATGGATCACGTGCCCAATCATTATCTTGAATGGATCGGGGACTATGTGACTTCCATAAAACTTACAAGTGTCTTGACCTGGTTCTCTTGACCTTTTTCTCAATCAAGTCCTTGAGAAGAAAGAAGCATTTTGTCAAATACATTGTCATCATAGTTAGATGTTTGTTGAGCACGTATGCACATTTCTTGCTTGCAAGAGCCTTACCATGCCAATTGTTCAAGTTCCTCGAGCTAGTCTTTCGCTGTAATTAAAGGCTCAGGACGTGACACTTTTCGTGAAATCAAGATCCTTTTAATCAAAAGAATGGCCAATTGCATGAAAAATAAGAAGCCAAGTTGGCTTCAAAAGGTTCTGAAGTCGACCTCACCAAGCAAACTACACTACTGGTCTAGAGTGAAAGATGGACCCGTACTGGCAACAAATAGCCCCATATCGGTGGCAAATAGGGGTGTATCGGTAACAAATTAGACCGTATTAGTGACGAATGACTTCTAAAGGTGAAAAATGGTTGGCAGCGCTGAAAGCATTGAAAGGCGAAGAGGGAAAGTTGACTCAAGGAGGTTCTGGAGTCGACTCCAAAAGCAAAGAAAGTCTCAAGTTTCAACAGGCCTTTAGCTACAGATAAAGGGTGAAAAATACACCCTAAAGGGTGACAAAAAGGTAGGTAACAATGACATAGCTGGTTATGGGTGAAAAATGTCTACGTAAGGGTGAAAAATAGATTATGAAGGCTGATAACGGGTTGTTCTACTGAGAAGCTAGAAGGTGAAAGCCAGAGTTGACTCAAGTCAAAGTGACCAAGCCAAGTTGACTTAAGTTAAAGTCAACTATAGTCAAGTGATTCTAGTGAACTTCATCTGCAGTCAAGTATCTCTGGTCAGTAGTCAAACCTAAGTCAAAGTCAACAACCAAGGTAGTCAAGCCTAGTCCAAGTCAATAATAATAATAAAAAAGTATTAGTCAACTAAACTAGGAAGTCAACATGGTAAACAACCTTGGGTCAATATAGTCATCACTTCTGGTCAACATTTTTTGAGTCAACACATGAGCCTGAAGTGTTCTGTTAGCAGAAGAAGACAACGGGGACAAATGAAGCCTTAAGGGCTACAAATAGACACCTAAGGGTGACAAATAGATGCCTAAGGGTTAAAATTTTGTGTCTAAGGGTGAAAAATGGCTTTTGCGATGGTTTTGTCAGCTGAAGAGGCTTTGGTGACAAATGGGTACCTAACGGTGATAAAGGTCGTATTTAAGACCGCTTGTGCTTATCTCTGGATTAATTGGATTTTTTCTCAATTTCCATTAACAACTTGGTACACGGTCTAGGATTAGGCCATTCAGTGAGTTGGGCGGTTTATAATTAGACCGTTTGTTTCTAAGGATTAGTGAACTAGAGTGGACCTTACCATACGCTAGCGTCAACTCCACCTTCACTAGCGTCGACGTTACCCTTGTTTAGCGTCGACCTGTTGGTTATAATTACGGTCTAGGACCGACCTCTTACGCATATTGGATGGTCTATCAATAGACCGTGTGATTGCAAGAGTCCTAAAATGATTCGGTTGTTCAGATTATTATCTAATTATCCTATTTTTATTGATTTATCACCGACAGGCTTCACACGACCTAGCAATAAGCCGTTCAATGCATCGAGCAGTCTAGCAGTAGACCGTGTTTATCCTGAGAGGCCATCGTCGGGTCGACTAGTCTATTCGACAGGATAAATGGATTATTTATCTTATTTTTGATTTATCACTGACACCTTTAAACGATCTGGCATTAGACCGTGTGTGGTGGGCTGCCTCTCAAGCGATCGTGTACTAAGCCGAGATCCTTGGGATGTTTGGTTTTCTCTCTACGTCCATGGTTAAACCTCCAACTTGCTCCACCATTTTCTACGCGGATTCTCAACCAAATGAGACCCTGTTTGATCCTGGTGGGAGATGGGAGGATTATCTACGGATTATCTTTAATTATCCCAGCCTAATTTTCACTGGAAAACTCTAATTCGGGGCTGGACTTTCAGGGGTCTATAAATAGAACCCTTAGTCCAAGCTCACGAAGGGGGAGATCTAGCACCTACGTCAAAGCGCTGTCGAGATTTTGAGCGAACTGTAGCCATGGAGGGAGGCTCTCTACGTCCATTTGAGCCTCCGATTCAGGGAGCAGTGGTTTTCATTTTATTTTGGGTCTAGACGTCTAGTCATTTTCTCGTCATTGCATGCTTGTTTCCCACCATTTTCATCCGCATTTTTCACTGTCCTCTTCTCATTTTACACCATCCTTATTGTTTTGACACACCTTGACTTGCGTGAAATGGCCAATTACATGAAATTCTTTACTTGTTCAAAGTTATTACTTGAAAATTCCTCTTGATATTATGTTATCTCAATTACTTGAAAATTTCATTCATGTTTATACATTTCTCGATACAACTTAGCAAATTACTTAAAATTGTTAATACTTAAAGATTGCTTGGTTCTTAGAGATATAAAATCCTACTGAGCTTTTAGCTCACCCTACGTTTTGGTTAATTGTTGTAGGAAATGAAAATGAACAAGGGAATAGACAAGAGTGAGAGTGTGATTTTTCTTTTTACCTAGGTTTATGTAGGTCATTAGTGTTTTTACAAGAATGATGTATTTTGGATTTAGAAGTTGTATTTGCCTTTATGGCTTATAAATTAGCAATGTAAACTTCATTTTGATGGAATAAAAGTATCATTTTTCCATTCATTTCTGTCTTTAGAAATTAAATTGTACATGCTCTAATCGACACGCTAGTTTATGACTCGTTCGCGTCCCGATATTTCGCGTCGGGGCGTGACAACATTAAAGATTTGTTCTAAGTTTGCCCGTGTTTTGTTCGATACCGACGCAACTCATTCTTTTGTTTCCAAAAGATTTGCTGATCCACTACCTATGAAACCAGAATGGATAGATCTAGTTATTTCTACACCCCTTGGAAACGAATCCAAAATTTCACACCACTATATAAACTGTAAAGTTATGGTAAAAGGGAAAGATCTACCTATTGACCTCATATGCTTAGATATGGATGGATATAATGTCATACTAGGAGCCGATTGGCTATTCACACACAAGGCAGTTGTAGATTGCCGAAACAGCAAGGTAACTTTTACGGATTTCCCAGAACTTATCTACACTAGTCCTCAGAGTCGAAACAAGTCACCTCTTATTTCGGCCCTCCGAGCTAGCACGCTCTTAAGAAAAGGGTGTGTGGCTTTCATAGCATTTGTGACTGCCATGGAACTTAACGAGTCATAGATAGAAGACATCCACATGGTTCGGGAGTTCCCCAATGTGTTTCTAGAAGAATTGCCCACATTGCCGCCATAAAGAGCTCATGAAAATATCAAAATGGCGTGTCTACAGAGGGGTATATTTATAGGGAAGAGAGAACCTACGGGGTTTGAGTTTGATCGGGCTCAATCTTTCCCACGTAAGAATCCTGTGAGAACTAGACTTCCCACATATCAATCCCTTCCCAAATCGAGACCTTCCCAGATAGCATCCAGCTTCCCTGTCTGAACACAACACTGCAAGGAAATAGCGCCCGTGAGAGGGGCGCTCTTCAAGAAATGGCGCCTCCATGAGGGGGCTTTACTTCATAAAATAGCGCCCTAGCAATGGTCACCCTTTACCTTACCCCAGCATTAACGGAATATGTTGTTTAACACCCAAGGGAACTAGCGCCCTTGTAGAGGGTCATTACTTTAAGAATTGGCGCCCTTTCCTTTGGCCCATTTGGGTTTACGGGTAAGGTCCATTTGATATAAGTGCAAGGCCCTTTAGTGTACTGGGGTGTTGTGTATAAGGTCTGACCTTGGCTAATGGTTCATTTTCAATTATTTCAAATTTCTATTCCTTCAATTTAACAGGGTTGCTACACCCTTCCCTACTTAAAAGAATTTGGTCCCCAAATTCCATCATATCTAGATGTGGAAGGTGCGGAGTACATACGATTTAGAATAGGTCAGGGAATCACTTCTTCATAGATTCCTTGGTCTCCCACGTGGCTTCATATTCTCAGCATTTACTCCATTGAACCTTGACCATGGGAATCGACTTATTCCTTAGTGTACGCACCTCGCGATCAAGGATCTTCATGGGATTTTGTTCATATGTGTGATCCTTTTGTATCACCAAGTCTCCATGATCTATGACATGTGATGGAGCATGCACGTACTTCTTCAACATGGATATGTAGAACACATTATGGACTTCGGACAATTGAGGAGGCAAGGCGATGCGGTAAGCAACCTCGCTAACTCTTTCTAGTATCTCAAAAGGTCTGATATATCTTGGTGTAAACTTATCCTTAACACCAAATCTTCTAATTTCTCATCCTAGAGAAATCTTAAGAAAAACATGATCTCCGACTTGGAATTTGAGATCTCTTCTGCTCCCATATTAGAGAATGGGTAAGTGCGATTAAAAGGAGTAAGTGTTTCTTATTTAATCAGCACAACTGAATTTTTCCTTATCTTTACATATGCACAATTTTTATAGTACTCGTAGGTACTTCCTTCAGGATCTCATGTTAACTCCTTTTGTTGCAGTTTTGACAAGCCCACCTCTCTTGATGTTGTTCCCGCTGCAGTGCATGAATTCCTCGTACCAGCTCCTAAAGCTCTCCTTGGTTTGCATTTATATTGTCCTGTCCATTTTCACTCTTTCCATGCCGTTCTCATTGATATATGCTAATAACTATCTAAATAAACATGGGAAATCGCAGCATTTCTCAACCAGATGAAGCCGTTGCTGATGAACAGTAGGATGGACAAGACCAAGTAGGTGATGCCCTTGAGGTTTCCTGTTCTTGACCATATGACTATATTTGAGAATGCCTGTGCAACTAATAATCATTACATTTTTATGTCTTTTATGGCAGCTGTCTTTGAAAGTTGCATACATAGTTATGTGGGCAGTGTAGGCATCTGGAATCTAGACAATGCATTAAAAGACATTGTTCACCTTCACTTTCTTATTATTATAACTTTATTTGGAGAAAATGGATATGCAAAAAATTTGCAACATAGTCATACGTACGTAAGGCAAATTAAAAACATAGCAATGGCAGACAGGCTTATAGATATGTGTTCATATATATATGTAAGTCACCGTGGGTGTAGAAGTGAAATAAGGTGAACCTTGAGAGGATGAATATCATCATCTTCATAAAGCCTTGTCCAGTGTGATTGAAATGCTGGGAATGCTACTATTTTACCAGGCCATTTGGTCTGGCATGGCTGCTTAGTATCCTCAGTTGTTAATCATCATCATCTTCAGTGCTTTCTCCTGCATATATACATGTCCTTGTTTCCAGCCATTCAAGAGCCAAGGAGATACATGAAACTGTCAGGTGCTATATATTCCTATGCAAGTAATGTAACGTGGTTGAATCCTGCATGATAGGTTATAGTGACGGCTTATCCAAGTGGATGGGTGTGAAGTCA
This sequence comes from Amorphophallus titanum, assembly GCA_024336825.1. Taxonomy (NCBI): domain Eukaryota; kingdom Viridiplantae; phylum Streptophyta; class Magnoliopsida; order Alismatales; family Araceae; genus Amorphophallus; species Amorphophallus titanum. The sequence continues at coordinate 125,591 of JANBPO010007965.1, read as the reverse complement.
ACATAGACTTCTGGCGTTTAAATGGTGCACCTCTACCAGGTGCACTTACGACACATCCACCCGGGGCAATCCAAACGCCCCTTGGCCGACACACCCGCCGGCCACTCTCGCGATGTAGCCCATTCATCACCTGACGAGGCTTACGGCCATTCCACCCGGTGCAGTCTACTTTGTTCATCACCCAGTGAAGCGTTTCATTGTTTGAACCGGTGCAACCAGCGACAAACACACCAGTCATTGCGTGTGCCCCTTGGCGCGCAGCATGATCACGTCGAGCCAGCTAAGACACTGCCGAGGTGTCAACGTGCAGTCCAGGCACGTAGGCATCCTCTTGCCTGGAGACAAGACTGGGGTCAATCCCCATTACCTCTTACCGTCAGTGGAGGTCAAAGCATCCAGAGATATATAAGCCGTCGTCGCAGAGAGAAAGGGGGACAGAGGTAGAGAGGCATCTATAGAAAGTAGAAGAGAACGCCACAGCGAAGGAGAGCTACTGTTGGTCTGGCGTCTGAGAAGCTCAAGGAGCTCGGGGAAGAAGAAGCCAGTGAAAAAGAGAGAGAGTAAGCAATAGAGAGGGAAAGGGGGAGAGAGAGAGAGAAAGAGATTGAATGTAGCAGGAGGGGACGGGAGAAAGCAGGGAGCCGTCGCCCCTCCTTAACCCCGTCCCTCTCCTCAAATCTTCTTTGTCTCTGGTTTTCTTGCTTCTCCTCCCCTTCTATTTTGTTCTAGTTCACTATATTTGGCCCCTTGGTCATGGTCTATGCCACTCTATTCTTTGTAAATGAACGCATTATTTACTTCTTGTTGTCCCTATTAGCCGTCACTTTACGGTGCACTTTGTGATTTGTCTTCTTCTTCCCTCTGGTTTTCTTGCTCCTTGTGGTGCCCGCTCTCCAAAATACTGGTCTATCCAATTCAATGGGTAGTATCTTGGAGCGATGGCATCAGGTTTGCCTCCTTCTAATGGTTTCCTGTAATAGGGTTTCCTCCCCTTGTGGTCTCCTTTGTGGGTTTGACTCCCAAATCTCTTACTTAGTTTAACAAGAAGGTCCCCCTCTGAGCACCGTCATCAATATCGTCAATGGAGCCCGAGACAAGCCCTCGGGGGTAACTCAAAAAAAAAATGAGACGCAAAGACCCTATGCACAAGATGGTGTCACAGCCCATTAGGCTCCAGACTTGCTCCTCCTCAAGGCAGCAAGGGGAGTCTCCCTCTGAACAGCCTCCTCCTAGAGCCCCTCTAGCCTACAGCAGAGAGCCTCTACCTCGACCTGTGCACTGCCACACGCCAGCTCAGCCTCCTGAAGCTCCCTCTGTAGCTCCTCTATTCGGAGAGAAGCCCTCCTGCTGCGCTCACGAGTAGCCTCGACCTGACACCGAGCTCAGCCTGGGTGGCTCGAAGCCAGCGAAGCTCCTCCTCCTCCTGCTGGATCTGCAGTTGGGTCCTCCATCTTTGCTCCTGTGCAATATGAAGCCGGGCGAACTCGCTCCACAAAGCTGCGAGCCTCGCAGCCCACGCGTCTTGGGGGAGACCTAGCATATGATAACTCTGAGTGAAAGTCTCCAAACTACTCCTCAGTGCCTCTATAGCCGGCAAGGGATCTACTCGAATCAACTGCTCGAGTCCCTGGAGAAGCCGACCAGTTGTATCAGTATCTGCTAGCATTATCCCAAGCTGAGGGGCATCAAGTCAATCAACTCCGAGAGCAGGGAAGTCTATGGGCACCTCTGGGCCCTCACCCTCAAAAGCTGCAATAAAAAGAAAGTGGAATAAGTGCTTATTCACAATTGAAAGGACATGCACGGAAAGCCATGAAAGAGGCTATCTGATCATATACCTAAAGCTGTCTCCTATATGTGAATGGCTTTAGGGGTATCTCCATCTCCTCTTTTAGCTATGCTAGGAGGGGCGGCCTCTGTACCGGGGACCTCTCAGGAGCAAGATTGCTCACTCACAGGCATTGACTTCGCCTCGCCTGGAAGCTCCCTTGTCACTTGGACATCGGCTATCGGCTCTAAAGAGGGAGAAGCTGCATGGCAGATATGTGGGAAGGGTTAGTGCCATAAACAAGATGCAGACACAAGTTGGTCTACTCATTGGCAGGTGCAAGAAATACCTGTAGGCTGGGTGTCCATCGATGGGGCATTTTGCCCGGAACTGCACGGGCCCTCTAGCGAGCCCTGGGAAACTTCCCCTCTCGAGGCTGCCCCACCAGGGTGAGATGTGCCGTTCTCGACAGCCTGGCCTGTCACTATTCACGTAGCCAATGCATTAGTCAACTCGGCAAGGACGGCCGTGAAGCAACAAAGAGATCTATCAGTAATCTGCAAGACCTCTTGCTTGAAGGACCAGCCGCGCTGTCCTCGCCAATGTCAACATCAGGGGAAGACCCCCACAACGGGTCACTCGGCGCCGCAGTGTCAACACCTGCCATCCCCACAGCTTTCGTCCCCTTCATGGCATTGCCGCTATTTAGGAGATCTACAAATGAGCCGGACTCCATAAGCTGCGAGAACTCCTCCATCGAGCCGGCCAAGTCAACTCCTGTGCAATGACGAACCATATAAGTCAAGCAAATTTTTATAAGAAGGGGTCGAGTGAGAAACGTGAAAAATACCGCCACACTCACCGCTAGCATCCTCCAGCTCTCCCTCTTCCCAAGAGTCACTCTCGCCTGGAGAAGAGCTCGAAGTCTCGGCACTCGAAGTAGAACTTGAGCTCCTTTTAGAAAGAGGGTCTGAAGCCGCAGAGCTCTCACTCCCAGAAGTGTACACACTCCCAGAGGTGGATCTGGTCCCGAAAGAAGAGCCGACATCATCTCCCGCTGTCAAGCCAGGAGGGGCAGCATCAAGAACTCCTGCATAGCCAAGATGTAACACTAAAGAATTAGTGATCTCTAGTTCTTCATGTATCAATGAAGAGACGAGGTTGGCTACGTTACCTGAGGACTGACCACCCATGGCTCTCGTGGTGATAGGCGAGGGAGAGTAAGCCGTCACCGGCGTGTAATCATCTGTGGGAGAGATCAACTCTTCAAAGCTGAAATTAACATTTGACGCAGACTCGTCCAGAGGCACGTCTCCTCCCGCAGAAGTGTTCGCTTGAGGAGACGAGAAGCTCGCGTCGGCCCTAGCTTCCGGGGGAGCTGTATTTAGCACAGCAAAAATGTGTTTATGACACTGCATATATGCTTAAAAGTGGCAAGTATCTGGGTATGTCACTTACTGGAGACAGCCTCAATCATGGGGATTCTTCCTCAAGCCGAGGATGGGACGAAAACCTCACGTCCCCCTCTCCAGAATCCTCAGTACGGGACCTCTTTGAGGCGGCAGTACCCCTCTCAATCTCAGTATCGGAAGAGCCCTCCAATGGCCCAGTGCCAGCTACCCTAGCAGCCCCACCTGCAGTTATCAAAGGAATGTGTAAAATACATGTTCCAAAATATGAAGACATATATGCACATTGAAAGCCAGTGAAGGAGATAATTACCTGTAGCCTCTATTGGTTTTATGGGTTTCAATATTATCTGCTCCGGTTTCACTCGGAGGACATGTGCGGCCGCCTTTACAATGTCAAAAATGGCAAGAGGAGTCGTCGCCATCTCAAGACCAGAAAGATACTCCAACGGACCTACACAGCCCACGACATTAATCACGTGGGCCCTCCACTCTGTAAAGGTGCTGTCTCCGAGCACCCTATCCGGTATCGGCTTGGGACAGCTGGGACTTCCTCCTCACCCCACAAGACACCTACAAGTCCTCCCACCAAGAGTAGGCCTTTGAAGGGCCTGGGGCTGCTCCTGAGGTAGAGGAAGAAAAACTCTGGAGACTGCTACTGGCTTGCTTTTCAAGGGCTTCAAAGCCCCATTATATTGGCTCTTGTCCACCAGGACCGTCCATCCATTCTCTCGCCACTGCTCCTCAATGTCGCTCGCAACCCTAGCGGCTCCTGAGAAATGAGACCTGATGAAGGCTGGGTCCACAAGCAAAGGAGGCAGATCCTCCCTCCTCAAGCGCTACTCCTCAGCTACTCAGATGGCATCGCGATGCTCTCGAAAGACATTGCTGGCTTTGAACCACCAACGGGCGTAGTGAATATCAAAATGGCCTCTGCGCTCCTGCTCTGGGATGGGGTACCCCTATGCCACCTCACGACAGAGGAAGTCCTGCCAGGCTGCTGCTACCAAATGCACATCCCTGTGCCTGTACAGTCGGAGGGCCAAAGAAAACTCTGCACCTGAAGGAATGCCCTGATCATACCCGCAGTTCCTGGCGAACCGATGCGGGTAATAGCTGAATTCCATGGTGTCAGTCTCAAAATCTGATGACTCAGCCAGTTTTTCCGCCTCAGTATGTTCCCGGTCAAGGTCTTCCACGTTGTGCCATGTAATGGTGGGAACGGACAGAGACGGAGTGGACTTGGCACTGGCTGTTGTCGAAGCAGAAGAACCACTTGGGGCAGCCATTTGTCTGCAAGATGCAAGAAACTCAAAGTCAGAACAAGCCATAGGCAAAGAAAAAGGGAAGAAAACTAGAAGAGGCTACACTGGAGTGAAGTAAACAAAATGCCGAGAAATTTTGACAAAATTTCAACAGAGTCCCCCCTCGGCTGGGGGCGTAAGGGGGGGACACGGGTGTTGGTCCACAAGGAGTGAGGCCCCCAACAAAAATCACGGTGTGCATAGCTGGTAGCACCGGATGTTCCTTCATCTTTCTTCAAGCTGGCCTCCCTGCGCCCGGCCCGCCCGCCTGGGTGCTCCACTGGCACGCTGCCTTGCCTCTACCCAGCATACTCCCTCGTGCCTACTCGACACACTCCCAAGGCACCTCCACCCGGCATGCTGCCTTGTGCCCTCCACCGGTCCACTACCCAATGCCCTCACCTGTCGCGCTACCCTCTGCCCTCGTCCGGCACCCCCTTAAAACCCAGCAGCTAGCGTGCTCCCTTCGCCCATCATCTGGTACGCTCCCCGAGTGCCCTTACCCGATGCACTACCCTCTGCCTTCACCTAGCGCACCCGGTGATTCCTTTCACCGACACGCACGGGAATCCCTCTCCCCTGCTCCACCGGCTCCACCGGTGACACCCATTGCTACCCCACACACGCTTGGAGAAGGACAGGAAGAGAAGAGATAAGAGGAAGAGAAGAGAAGTAGAAAGGAGAAGGAGGGCATGTTGGCCTCCTCACCCGGGTGACGACGACGGCAACGGATGGCGCCGGTCGGTGGTGAAAGAGGGAGGAAATGACATCTGGTGGCGATGGAAAGAGAGAAGAGGGAGGGGGACCGAAGCGGCGACCGGAAGAAAGAGAGAGAGGGGAGTGGTTTTGAAATCTGGGGGGAGGTGGTTCGAAATTGCCTCGGCTCCCGGATGATGAACACCGGCTGCCCCAGGGCCACTGTTCCCCAAGTCACTCGACCTCCCGATGAATCCGAGTGACGCAGGTCCTTAAGTACTCATCGTCTAGCGAGATGGGAGGTAGATCCTCCCTCAGCAGATGACTCTCCTCCGCCTTCCTGATCGCGGAGGCCTTCTGTTGATACAGGTGGCTATGCTCGAACCACCACCTGGCGTAATGGACGTCGAATCACCCCCGATGTCCCTATCCTAGTGTTGAAAACTACTCCGGCTCCCGACGGTAGTAGAAGTCTCACCACGCTGCCGCCAGTAGGTTGGTGTCCTTCCCTCTGTATTGTCAGCCTATCAAAGGAAACTCTCGGTTCGCCGAGATCCCCTGGTCGTTGCCAAAGTTCCGGGCAAATCGGAACGGGTAGTACGGCTCTAGAGAACTCGTCGCAGACCGGTGAAGCATCAACACGATCGGTCAGGTGCTCAGCACCCACTCTGTCCATAGTCCAACCTCTGGCTCTCTCTGATGTGGGTGGGCGCTGGCCGCCCCTCCACCCAACGTCCCCAGAAATAGGCTGGAGTCCCTCGTGGCGCTGTCAAAAGGTAGTCGCTCCTCACCCTGGCCAGGTAGGTAGCAAAGGGCTCTCCTAGCCCCCTCCAGCTATGCCTCAGTATCTCCGTCAGGCTGCCCAGTGAAGCTGAAAAGTAGAGGTGTCGTCGGGTTCACCACGATCCCCCGAGCTACTAACCCTAGAAACAGCAATCCAACCCACGCACTCAGGTAGTGTGTCAGCAGCAACAGGCTTCTCTCTCTAGGCGCAGGGTGCACCGCCAGGACTCCCAGCCCCTGATATACATTGGTCAATGTGGCTAGAGCCAAGGCCAACTGCCTCCCCTCTGCCAGCAGACACGCTGGCCACAGCAACTCTGCCCTCAACAGGCCATCCTCCCCGTGTGGGACCACAAATGTCGCCAACCAATATGCCAAGTATGCGGCAAGATGTGTCACGTCCGACAAGCCATGGGGATTCCACCCCTCCTGTGGTGCATATATGTATCTGGAATAGAAGTTAATGAAGTTTTTATGAGAGAAGATTATGTTAAGAGAGTGATTCTCTTCCTCCTCTTGGGTGTGATGCCCTTGACCAAAATCCTGTGACGGGATTTGCTTAGCATGTGACTTACCCCCTCTATCCTCCCTATCCTCTTTGCATCTAAATCCCAGAAATTCTCAGTGAAGCTGCTGCAAGTCAGGAAGAATTTAGCACTGGCTTCGTGGTGATCGGAGCTCTGGATCACCAGCAACAATTCTTCTAGTGAAGTCGTACAAATCTACCTGAGCTTGCTGTCCAGATCCTCAGTTTCTTGATTCCAAATTTCTCCAGATCTACTCCTAAGGTTTCTGGAGCTGATCTTCTGATAGATTGTAGGATTTTTCATCCTCTTCGTGTTGCTGCCAGTCTTGCATCAATCTGAGGTCAGCGCTGGTCGTGACGGGGATTCTCGTGAGACTGCACAGACAACTCTATGCAGGTCTGACCCAGAAGTAGAGTCAACTTCCAAAAGCTTCCCCGCCCTCATTCCTGTAGATCTGACCGAACCCCTTGGACAGATCATTCCTCCACATGACACCGATGATCGACAATAAACGGCGCCTCATTTCAACACCAGAAACTATTTTTCCCATAATTATTTGTTCACCTGTGCAGTTCTGTGTGAGCAGAACCTGAGGCTCAGTGCAGTGGCTGCTGTGCCAAGATCTGACCAGATCTGATCACTCCATCTGAAGTAGATGTACTTCATCCAGTCGCCGACGTCCTGTAACAAATAGCGCTCTGATCGGACCCCAGATCTAGCCATACCGGCCTCTACAAGATTGCTGCATAGGGTGACCAACGTGGGCAGAACTGGACCGGTACCCGATCGTCATCCGGAACGGCCCCGACCCGCCTCCCTCAGCTCTCCCGAGTGCTGCCCGTCAACCTGAGTCCCAGCAGCCCTAAAACTCAGCGTTGTAGCCTGTTATCTCCCTACGAGGAATTGAAAAATTTTGAGGATTGTAACTATTCTTTCATATTCGTGTATCGGGGTTGTCGGATCCGGCTGGGGTTTCTTCCCCACGCACTGAATGGGCCAAGCCCACACAAAATCATTGTCGGAGAGAATGGGCCAAGCCCATTAACCTGATTCAATTACCTCACTCGTTTATTAAAAGAAAATAACAATTTGATTCTCGCGAGACGAGATTATCATATAAAAATTGGAGATCATTCAACTAACTTAACCGTGCGAGTCGTTTTGGGACGTTATAATATAACCTGAGATTCTCTCACGGCAATGTCAAAATTTACGTGTCTACAGGCGGGAGGTCTGAAGTAGAGGGGGATGTCTCCTCTCTCTTGTCTTCTCTCTCTCTCTCCATTGGGTCAATGTAGCCATTGATGAGACCCCATCTAATGCTTCCCCTCCCCCACTACCGACGAGGATGAGGGCACTACCATCGGGTCGTCACCGCCACCAAAGAGCTCTGCATCAAACCCGGCCATCTCATCTAAAATAGACCCTAGAAAGGCCTCCATATAGTGTCGGAGGGGGAGACCCCCTTCGATAACCCCCCCTCTCTCTCTCTCGTTTTGTCTCACTATGCGACAAGGAGGGGGTGTGGGTCGCATCAACCGTCGACGGTGATACTGGTGGCAATGGGGGTGATACTGGTGGGGCAACCTCGTTGGCAATGATACCGGTGGTGGTGGAGGTGGCATCACCCGACGGGAGGAGCGACGGTAGGAGGGAGGTGAGAGACGAGAGCAAAAGGGAAGGGAGATGGTCGACAATGGGAGGGAGTGGGGGCTCTCTACAGGGAGAGGAGGGCTGACCAACGTTGGGAGCGAGGGTCTCACCTGACCAAGAGATGGGAGGGGGAGTGGATGAGGGGAGAGAGAGTACTCTCTCTCTCTCTCTGTAGTAAGAATATGTAAGTATTTCAATACATCTAACGGCGATGAATGATATATTTCACAGAATATTCACCTCCCATCAACAACAGTAAACTGTAAGGGGCCCTTTGATAACCAAATATGCCAACATTAGATTTACGCATGCGCCGGTGGGGTTCCGATTTTACCGGTAATATATAAAAACAAATTTGATAAAAAATGAGGTTTAAGGCCGGATAAAGAAAGATTTGCATCCGGTAGACATTCAGAAGTGATACTAAAGAAGCAAAATTCAACCAACAAGGGGAAAACTAGATGGTCACCTGATCGGTGTGAAGACACCGATCCCGGTCGAAGACATGGGCCAGCAGGGAAGCGTGGGTATGCGCCCGCACGCTGCGTCGGTGTCGCTAGGCCTGAAATGGATAACTTACACCACTACACCTCTCGTAGGAAAGCTGAACGAGGGGCAGGGACGTTAAATTACAACAAACACTACCTCCATGCAGGGAGGGACCTTCAACCAGCCAGGCGAGGGGAGGGGATTAAGCAAAAGCCGGTTCTTTCCCGGGTGGTCCTATAGAGATAGCAAGCTGAAGTCGGGGGTGCCACAGATGTCTCTGAGTGCTGCAGGGGGCGTGGCCAATGCTGAGTCAACCAGGGATGAAGTAGCAGTCAGCAGAGGAAGCTGTGGGCCGTCCGGAGGTCGGGCTGGGGCGTTGTAGCTTCGTCTTCACAAACTGCTCTGCTTCGGTTCTGTTAGGAACAGAGTGACAGGGTGCGGGTGTTGGGGCGACCACAAACTCATCTGGACGCTGCTGGAAGCGGGATCAGTGCTGGCACGACTAGGGTTGGCCTAGGAAGATGTCGTAGAATTTGGGGGCCGATCGGGGAATGACGAGGGCCGCTGCAGCTCAGGAATTAGGACCGGTATGGAGTGTTCCTATCTAGATCTGGTGGAGGTGGTCTGCGCGAGCTGGGGAGAATGGCCAGAACGGGGTGCTCCGGTGGGCGAATGACCTCCCCCTTACTGGGACGTGAAGCCGACTTAATGAAATCTGCCTCAGCTAGAGGTCATGCCAGGAATCTCACAGGGGTGGTCATGGGAGCTTCTATAAGCCACCTTTGGTTGTCTGTAGGAGGCAGACTACGCAGGTCGACGAGAATGACTCCTCCGGGCAGCTCTGATGTCGAATGAAGATGTGTGAGCTATTGTGGTGAACCTGACTTGGAGAGAAATCCACCAGTGTTGGGCTGGTCACCAGGAACTTCTCAGGGATGGCGGGGGCGACGCTGCAACAGGGCTCCCGCTCCGCTGCTCACCAAAAGAGAACGTCAGAATTCGATGCTGTATGAGTCCATACCCAGGGACCGAGCAGGGCACCCCTTGTTTCAATCCTCTAATGTCAAATCCATTCTTCTATTCAAGGGGCAAATGCCCATTTTATCCAACATTTTTCATACGCCACAATCCTTGGGCGTGATGACGCTTCCTATTTCTACTTGCAAACTCCCTCACATTATGGCCCTTCGCTCTCCAAGGGAGTTGGCATTTACTATTAAAGCTTCGTCATGGACTTTTACTTTATCCATTGGGCCAATTGGTTGTACATTCTCATCGCCTTGGAGGGGCAGGCACTCTTATACTAGGGGGCCTTCCGCTACCCTCTCCATCTTCCATTCAACTTCACCTATATTTTTGTCTATCACTGATTCTTCGTGGGCCACTCCAGGGGTAAGGAGGAGGATCTCATCCTCACGCCCTTCATGTTCTTTCCATCTCATACATTCCATACATCCATCACATCCGTTGCATCATATCTGCATGCACTTGCACTTCTTCTTTCCTGGGTTTTCAGACCCGTATCTCCCCTGCCTTTTGGAACCAATGGATCCTCCACATTCCCTGTCTTATTCATCTCTATCCTCGGGATCTCTTGGTCCCCCTACAATTCCTGGGCATGGCGCCCCCTCCAATCTTCTCCAAGGCATCACGTCCCTTTCCACCTCTTATATCTAGATCCTCTAGATTTTTCTCTACTTAGTGGGTATAGTGCCCCCTCCAGATTTCTCTCAGGGCATCACGCCCACTCCCAATGCTTACATCCGGACCTTCTGAATTTCTCACTCATCCTCCCGAGGCAACGCGCCCCATGGTGTCTTATTCCTCCAGAACCTCCGGATCCTCCGCGTTTACCATGTCATTCACCTCTACCTTTAGGATCTCCGGGTCCCCTGACACTGGCGGGGCATCACGCCCCCTCCCATCTCTTGTATCCAGACCCTCCAGATTTTTGTCTATTTGTCGGGCATCGCGCCCTCCCTCTCCACGTCCTTTCGGATTCCCCGAATTTTTCTCTCCTTCCAAGGCATGCATGAAATGCGAACCCTCATCACTTATGATAGCCCTAGGACAACCAAATCTAGAGAAAATATTTTTCTTAACAAAATTTATTACCACTTTATGATCATTAGTCCTAGTGGCTATAACTTCAATCCATTTCGAAACATAATCGACTGCCACCAAGATATATTCATTCCCAAAAGAAGGTGGAAATGGTCCCATGAAGTCTATATCCCAAACATCAAAGATCTCAATGACCAGAATGGGATTAAGTGGTATTATATCTTTCTTCGAATTATTGCCCACAACTTGACACCTCAAACATGTGTTAGCAAATTCATAATCATCCTTAAATAAAGTGGGCCAATAAAATCCACTTTGTAATACCTTAGCCACAGTCTTTTTACCTGAAAAGTGTCCCCTGCATGTAAGATTATGACAGAAATTCAAAACAGATTATTACTTATTGTCGGAGACACATCTCCTTATTATATGATCAGGACCCATATGAAACAGCTCTAGGTCCTCCCAAAAGTAGTGCTTGACATTCGCAAAGAAATGATCCATTTCCTGCTTCGTCCACCCACTCGAAAGTTGTCCTACTACCAAGTAGTTGACTATATGAGCGTACCAGGGAGTCAAAGAGTGAGAAATAGTAAGCAGATGCTCGTCAGGAAAGGAATCTGACATGGGAGTGCTTGTAGGTATGATAATGCATGATAGATGATCAGCCACGACATTTTCTAGCCCCTTCTTATCCTTAATTTCTAGATCAAATTCTTCTAATAAGAAAATCCATCGAATCAAACAGGGTTTAGCATCCTTCTTAGTGAGCAGACATTTCAAAGCAGCATGATCGAAATAAACAATAACTTTCACCCCTAGAAGATAAGAATGAAATTTCTCTAGGGCAAACACAACAGCCAGAAGTTCTTTCTCCATAGTTGTGTAATTCAACTGAGCATCAGCGAGGGTGCGACTCGTATAATATATCACCACGGGCTTCTTATCGATTCTTTGTCCTAGAACAGCTCCTATTGCATAATCTGAAGCATCACACATTATTTCGAATGGTAGCGACCAATCAGGGGATAGTTTGTGGCTGCATCGAGGTATCTGCTAGATGCGTCGATGCATCTCTCTGACCTTGCCTTATTATATCAAATACTCCATGCTCTTTAAGGTTCTTTTCTTGGAATACTCTGACTCAGATTTTCTGCAAGAGTAAAGTCATTGTCTGTACCAAGAAAAACATGTTATATTGACTGACATCATCAAAACATAGAATTCAACACCCTACCCGCTGCATCACCAGCTCAAGAAGCTTCCTCCGGAGTATGCCAAGCTGCAGAAGTTCGACGTGCAGGGGTCTCCGCATGAGCATTTGGCCTACTATATTACGGCCATGGGCGAGCTAGCGTTGGATAAGTCATACTTCCTCTGCTACATCGCCACCTCAATCACGGGAACAGCCTTCCAGTGGTATTCCCGCCTGAAGCCCAACTCAGTCATCGACTGGGTGGATCTCCAGAAGAAGTTCCTCGATCACTTTCAGAAGGCCGAGCGAAAGATATCCCTAGCCGAGCTCTGCTCTCTCTGACAAAAGAAGGGCGAGAGCGCCCTCGACTTTATCAAGAAATGGTGAGACCTCAGCATGAGGTGTGTCAACCCACCAGTCCAAGAGGATGCCATTACCATATGTCGCTGAGGCTTGGCGGCCGAGGTCAGCGAAAAACTCCTCGGCAGTAACATCAAAGGCTTCGACCAGCTCAATTCGACAGTCACCGAGATAGAGATGTTCTTCGCTGATAACCTGAGCTACACTTAGCAAAGGGTAAACAAACACGAGAACGCCAGCCTGGGAAGGAGGTGAACATCATTGAGTTCACCCCCGCCGTTAAAGCCAGCAAAGAGGCCGAGACGAGCGGCCCCGACAAGAACCCAGCAGATAAGCCGGCCGCTCCCTCCTTCTCGGAGCATATGAAGACACCCTTCTCCTTCAAGAAGGAACATACGAAGATGGTCTTCGACCTCTACATGGCCCAGAAGATCGTCGAGTTGCTAGAAGTCCGCAAGCCGGACGAGGCCCAGAAGACCGACGATCCTAGCTATAGCCCATATCATCGCATGCTGGGTCACCCAATTAAAGATTGCTATGTCTTTAAGACTCAGGCACAGAAGCTGAATCGAGACGATCTCATCCAAATGAAGAGTGGTCTCATCGATCCCTCGTAGCTACAAATGTGGTCCAGGCCAGCTAAGGCAGCACGTGTGGTCCGCTACTCAGCTAACGTGATCCACATGATGACTGCATTCTCTCTCTCTGACGTTGAAGCAGAGGAGCCCAGTACCAGCCAGGGCAAGCATTCGCTTTGGTATCCAGGGTAGAGGCCTTGGCATGATCGCAAACCTCTTTCCTTTCCCAAGGAGAGGACCCGATGACTCTTCGATGTCCTCGTTGAGAGGGGGCAAATCCTGCCCCGCGACCCGCCGACAGATTACACTCACTGGGACTTTAGTTACCCCCAGTACTGCCCATTCCACACTAGAATCTGCCACGCGATCGAGTCCTGCGAGGAAGTTCAATACCTCATCCAGGAATAGATCCAATGGGAGTAGATTGATGCTGAGGAAAACTCCATGGCACTTGTGAGACTTTGAAAAGCCGTCGAAAAAACCCTGAGCATTACTAGAGACGCACCAGAGCAGCCAGATCCTCCTCAAGAAAATGGGCACAGGCTACCTTACCAGCATACTCCAGAATGGCTCGAGTTTTAGACTGATAACCGAGAAGCTCTCGAGCGGTTGTGAAGGCACAGGGAACAAGATGCAAGTCAAGAGACGGGGCTGAGCAACTTCTCGATCAATGTCATCCATCCTCCTACAACCCCGGCCTCTCCCGACCCCTCGACGCCGCCAGCCAGCCGGCCAACCCCTGCCACTTCGACCGTGTAATGGCGGCCCTAGAAAGAGCTAGAGTCTCTTCGTTTCTCCAGAGAAGACACCGCCTGGCTTCTCTGAGTTCTTCTCAGTCGAGAAAATGTCCTGGTGGGTGAGACGATGATGGGCTCCTCAAGTCCCTCTCCTTCTCCTCCGACCCTACCTCCGTCTCCGGCATTTGGGGATAGGAAGGGAAAGCAGAAGTAGAATGAGGTCCCGGCCCGACCACACCATGTTCTCTTAGTAGGCGAGCCATTAGGTCCTCCTCGCCTGTCCTACAACCTAGCCCAGATGACAGGAAAGACATCTTCAGAGTCTTCAGTTACGTCAGTTCACAAGTCGGGGCCACCCCCACAAGGCTCGCCCGATAAGCGAAACCAGGGTAGCTATCGGGGGCAACAATATCCCAGGATGCCATCAGTTGTCACCTGGCCCTGCTCCTAGCCTGACCATAAAGGCAAGGTCGAGAAGCAGGATGTCAGACATGCTCCCCAGGACACTTCTCAACAAAAGGCTCTGCCATCGCGGGTAAGGCATCAAATCGCACATACGTCTTCAGACGTCGGCCCCAGTATACCAGCTTAGCGGGAGATACCTCCCTCGCCACCACGGTTAAGGCATCAAACTGTGCACACATCCTCGGACACCAGCACCAGTTTACCAGCTCCTCACAGACCTCCCTCACCACTGCAGTTAAGGCATCAAATCGCGTATACGTCCTCAGATGCCAGCACCAGTTTACCAGCTCCTCGTAGGCCTCCTTCGCCACCGCGGTTAAGGTATCAAACTGCGCACACGTCCTCGGACTCTAGCACTAGTTTACCAGCTCCTCGTAGACCTCCTTCGCCATTACGGCTAAGGCATCAAACCATGCCCACATCTTCAGACACCCGTCCTAGCATTCTAGCCTACCAGGAGGTACCACTGGAGGTCATCGAGTAGGCGATCGACGCCACCTTTCAGATACAACAAGTGGAAGGTGCCTGGATTGAGATCCGAGCAAAGAAAAGTCATCGGCCTCACCCTGCCAAGGCATCAGCTCGAAGATATCCCCATGGGGATTTATCAGCTCCAACTCCAGTACCTTCTCATCCTACGCCCCTAGAGGCGGCCATCGCCAAGAAACAGGTGAGGAATCGGAGGAAGAACCTCAAGAGGTAGCTCAAGAAGCAAGCCGAGCAGGCGGCCGCCTTGCAATCCCCAGCAGAGTTAACACCTCTCTAGAGGCTACAACAACTCATCGACAACTTGGAGGAATACATCCCTCCTCATCCTACCGGTCTTATCCCACTCGATAGCTACATCCCGTGGGAAGAAATGCAAAAATGAGGTCGCCTCAGGAACTGGGTTCTGGAGATGATCCAGAAAGTCAAGAAAGCCAATTAAGAAAAATTTAGAAAAAATCCAAAAAGGTTCACCAACATCCCCAAACAGGTTGACAATAACCTAACTCCAAGTCTGCTCATCCTAAGGGTAGAAGGAGCTTCAACAAAGGTACAGGTCGGTACTACCCCCAAGATAGGACGGCACCATCCTAGTCTCACAGGAATCAGTTTGCTAGGTACACCCCAACCGGTCGACACTTCACCTCCTACAGGTTTACACCTTCATGGTCTGGGTTAGCTATGAGCCTTATTATCCAAGGTTTAGCCAACCTCAATTCCCTAGGAAGTATGACACCTTCTACTAGTCCAGACCAACCAGTCGGAATAGATGGTCTAAGAATCAATCCTTTTCCAACATCCCTAAAGCCTATAAAACTCAAGCTATTAAAAGGGAGAAAAGGAATGATAACAAAGAAAAAAGGAACCAGAACTTCTAATCAAACAAGGAAAACAAGAAGGTAAAGAAAGTTTGGGTTTCAAAGACAACGTTATCTTGTTTCAGTGAGATGAGGAGATCATTGGGACCCAATTGTACTTGGGTTCCAAACGTTGTCACTTGATTCCTTGTACAGGAGTGTCTTGCAGCTGTGCATAATCGATGGTATCTTGATAGTGGCTGCTCAAGACACATGACTGGGGACAGAACCAAATTCTGTCTCTCGGTAGAAAAGGAAGCTAGACATGTCACATTTGGAGGGAATAACAAAGAAAAAATCATTGGTACAGGTAAAGTTGGTAAGAATCCCTCCAACTCAATTGATAATGTATTGCTTGTTGATGGTTTAGGATACAATTTGCTGAGCATAAGCCAACTGTGTGATAAAGGTCATACCGTTATGTTTGACTCTAGTGATGTAGGATCTTGCACCCTAATTCGAAAGAAACCAAGTTTTCTGGTAAAAGAGTCAACAATGTGTACATGATAGACCTAGATGACCATGCTCACATAAATCGTTGTCTTATTGCACCTAAATCTGATTTGACTTGTTTATGACATCGTAGACTAGGTCATGCTAGTTACAATGTACTTCATAAATTGGTAAAGCATTCTAGAATGGGTCATGCATCAAGTAGCTCACCAAGAATGACCCACGACAACGAGAAAATGGCAATCTTGGGAATGCATCTCAAGGACTACGAGCACTCCTTGAGAACATGACACCCAGGAGACAATACAGAGGAGTAGAGGGTACTCAATCAGCAGGAACGTCGATAATTTCCCCAACACCCACGAATGCCGATGCCAACCCCAGAAAATTACCAGCAACAACACGGCAATGGACGACATCAAGGCACATGAAGCCAAGATGAAGTCACATCGAGAAAAAGTAATTCTCTCGACTGGCCAGAACCTCATGAAAAGATCCTTGACCTGTAGGTTATTAGCCCACACGCTTCCGCTGCGCACTCATACAATGTACACAGGCATCAGAAAAATAGCTCGGTATTCGCATCTCAGCACACACACGGCACCATCGTAATTCATGAAGAATTACAAATAACACGCCACAAGTATTGATCCAATGAACAATTGGTCACAAGAAGCCTAAGTGCAATGAAGGAGAGTACTAGCTTCAGCACAAAGCCTAGGGAAAAATACAAATCTTAGCTTACACTCATGCCCTGAAACAATAAATGAGCCTTCACAACACATCGACCGTTGGACACGACATGACGAACGTGGTACGCAACAGCTCTTAACACCATAACGGAGTCCAAAATTGATCAACCGTAAAGCAAGGAGAAGATCAGGCTCAGAATAAAGCTATCCACACTTAAACAGACACAGGACAAAGGCATCACTAAGATAGTAATTCTAAGGCTTACCTCGAGAAGACTCCACCAAACGGATGAGAAACATCAAGCTCAACCAATAGAAGCTCACCAGGAAGAGAAAATCCTAGGTTCGCCCGAGCATCTTCTCAATCACGGAATCTAATTGAGCACTTTATCAGAAGTGAGACACATCAGGAGCTGAGCAGACTTAAGCTGGGATGACCAAAATAATGTAAGAATGTGCACAGCCATCATACCAATGCTGAAATTCAACAGCAACCTGAACCAATTCATGAGAAAACCTCGAACAAAGTATTGTAGATTCAAGCCTTTCGACTCTTCTTTCATCCTTAAGGCCATGTGGGGGTGAAATCTCCTTAATTTTTGTTTCACGGGTTTTGCCCCTTGTTTAAGCACAAGTCGATGTTCTACTATGGAAGGGTCAACACCTGGCATGTCCTCATATGCCCAGGCAAAAGAATCGCTATACTCCATTAGAATCTTGATCAATTCCTCTTCACCTTCTGGAGGGAGATTAACAGCAATGCTAATGGGCCTGAGGTTCTCATTAGTTCCAAGATTAATTTCCTTTGTAGGTTCATCTACTGTCGATGATGATTCATCAAACCTCTTCAAACCTTGTGCATATAAATCAGCAATGTCATCTACATCGCTGTCCTCAAAATCCACCAGTTCTTTCTCATCCACGACTTCATAGACTCCTAATCTGTCGTCCCTCCACATCCCATCTTGCTCCTCATCTTCTTCTAGCACGATCGCCATAGCTACGAACTCCGGGCACTTGAGAAGAGCATGACATCGCTGAGCTAAGTCCTGCAAAAACCTATTAGGAATGGATTCAGAATGATGCACTGGCGGGCGCACCTCAGGCGTGGAGGGGTTGAATGAACTAGAACAAAATCCTACTTCTCTAGACCTGATAGACTCTACTTCCCTAGACTCGACAGACCCTAAATCTAACCTAGGAGAAAGGAAATCTAATGGAAGGGAAGGAGCAGGGGCCTCGTGCCCCTGGGAGGAAGACAGATAGAACACAACATAATCTTCCACTGAAACCTCCATTTCAAATTTGACATTTTTTTCAGTGGAGATCATGCAGCAGGAAGGAGAGGATGACGGAGGAGGAAGCGTGAGAGGATAGATAGATGGACAGAACAGATCAAGGAAGGGATCGGATGAGGAGAAGAATGGAGCAGAGAGATCAATGGGCGGGAAGTGCCCACAGTCACAAACCTTGACGAGGAGAAAATCAGTTGGAGTTTGGAAGAGCAAAGGGGCGACCAAAATAGGAGGTGAGCGGGGCATAAATTTCCGCTTTTGCAATAATGAGAACCGGCGAGAAGGAGACCAAGTAAAGACAAGAGGTGAGTTCCCCCTCTCAAAGAATCCTAAAGTTCAGCCAATTCAGCAGACTTCATGCTAGCAGTGTAGCAACAGTAGTGGCACAAGCAACTTTCAGCAGAAGCCAACAGTACAAAGATCGAGCTTAAAGTTAAGATCGGTCGACTGATTTCCTTATTTTGGTCAACCGAAATCACCAGAGAGAGATCAGCCACAGTTCTAGCTTAAGGTAGAAAGATAGCTCACTCGGGTCACAAATACCCGTTAAGGGTGACAAATAGCTTGGAATAGGTGAAAATGGTTAAGAAGAAGATTTTCATGATGTGGAGTCGACTCTAAATGCTCATGGAGTCGACACCGGAGCCACCCGCTAGCTAAAGCAACAAAGGCGACGGCTTAGGTCGAATAGGGGTGACAAATAGGTAAGCATCGGTGACAAATGTACGATAAATGTGACAAATAGCTTGACAGGATAACAAATGAAGGAAACAGATGAAGGTAAAAAGAGTCGAGCCGAGTGATCATAAGCTCGGGCTCCATGAAGCCTAAGCTCGGAATCATAAAGCAGACCCTGGACAACTATGGTCAGAATTCTTGAAACCTGAAGCTCAAACAAAGCTCAGACAAAGCTCGGACTAAGCTCAGAAGCAGAATGACCCTCGACAACCAAAGCTCAGACCAACCAAAGCTCAGACTAAACTCAGACTCAATAGCGAAAGCTCAGACTGCTTGTAGCAACTAAGCTCGGATTGAGTTCGAAGTAAGCTCGCAACTAAGCTCAGGCTTCTGCATCAAGCTTGGATTAAAAAAAGAAGAGCCAAGCCTGACTAAGCTCAGACTCCATGAAGCAAGCTTGAACTTCTTAAAGCTGAAGCTTGGAATTCATGAAGCTATGCTCGGGAGTCGATGCATTCATGCTCGGGAGCCTATGGCAATAATGCTCGAGAGTTGACGCAACGCTCGATGAAAATTACAAGGTTTCAAATTCAATCATTGGCACGTGATCTGAGGTCACCTGACACTCATTCTAGAAGGCTCCTGGAGGAGAATATTCTGACCAATGGGATTTCAGATCCGAGGATAATATTAATTAGAATGGAAGTGTGAGAGTTTGGGAGCGGAGAGTTATATCCTTTATAAAAACTCTCATGGTTCAGTGACTCTTGCTCTCTCCCTATCCTCTTAAGCTTCCTACTATCTGAAGACAGCATAGCATCCGCTGGGATAGTGAGGGATAAGCGCCCAACTGCAAGGAATTTGTCTTGACTCATTGGAGAGTCTCGACGACAGGCTGATCCATGGGAGATAAGAGATATCTCCTTCCTACAAAAGGAGTCTGAGGTTGGGGTACCCCCTTGAGAGAGCATTCATCCACCTTCTGATGGCATGATTCGGTCATCAGTTAGGTTTTTTCCGAGCATTGGAGAGGCCTTCGATCTGGCGACCGAGCTAAGACTTGCTAGGTTATGTTGGCCCGCTTTACCGAGGCCTCGGAGTCAGTAGACCCTGTCGAGACTGTCACTTATTAGACTACGTAAACTTTGATGGATCATTAGACCATGTAAATATTGGGCTACCCCTCTCCTGACATAATAATATGTTACTGTTTTTGCCCTTTTTAAAGGCCGAAAATCCAAACCCCATGACAGTGGACTGCCACCTAATTGTGGACACAGGAGATTCCTGCGGTGACGTACGTACAGACTGCATGCAACCTCAAGACGAGACACCCGTCTTAAGTCTGACGACTAACCACTGAATTCCGGATCCTCCCCTGATGGGAGATGCGGGGTTTGAGGTACTAGCTCGACCCAAATACTACCTCTGATTCTGACCTCTCCACCTTTGAAGAATCTCATCCTCTTCTGCTTCAATTATAAGACCTTCACTCCCTCCATCAATGGAGGCCCCCCTCCCCCTTGTTGACAGGACAAATTAAAGAGGTGGGGCTGATCCAATCTCCTTATCCCAGCAGTTCAGATCCTCTGTGAGTACGCGTAGTCCCCCTCTAAAACCTCAGCAGCCCCCATTCGCCAAACTATTATACGTCCTTCTCTCACAGAAAGCACCCTAGGTTCACTTCGATACAAATAAAGGGGTGATGACAGCTGAGGTCGCTTGGTTTCGACATAAAATAGCACCCAACAATATATGTAGAAAATATGGATCTGGACGGGAGTGTGCCCTCCACGCACCAAACTAACAACTCTGTGGGGACCATAGAATCTTAGCATCTCTATAAATAGAAGACCTCTATCATTCGAGAGAGGCGATCACGCATTTTTGAATCGAGCAAGTTTATGGAGTGATCCAAAGAATTTTGAAAAAGAGTGCTAGTGCAAAAAGAGAAGAAGAAGTGAGAGTTGCAGAGAAAGTGAGTTGCAGTGAGTTGCAGAAAACAGAGTATCGTGAGGGAAGCTAAAGCTGATGCTGTTGGTCACAATCTCTAGATCAGATCTAAGATTGTTTGCTCCTTTGTGAGCTACATTGTATTTCGAGTCAGATCTATTTTTTGTCTTTCCTTTCCTTTCTTGTTTTCTTTAAATCTCTTTCAAACTGTGTGTCAGCAGAGCTAAGCTGTAATGCTTAGCGGGCGAGATATATACCTCGGTTAGCAAGCTGTGATGCTCAGCGGTCAGCAAGCTATGATGCTAAGCAGACGCAAGCTGTGGGGCGCAGCGGAAGCAAGCTGTGATGCTCAGCTGTAAGCAAACTGTGATGCTCAGCAGTTCAAGTTATTAGTCAGCGGAAAGCCACACTCAGGTCTGAGTGTGGGGTGGATGTAGGTGAAAGTCAAACCACCTAAAAATTCATGGTGTCTTATGTGATTGAATTTTTGTGTTCAGCTTTGATAAATGAATGTTTAGGGTTGATATCAGTCTATATTTGATTCTACTTTATTTTATTTTAATGAGTAAGAATGCTCTCAACCATTGAAGAGTATATCAAAAGCAGTGGCAGGAAAGATTGATTACATCAATCTGAAATGTCGTTCCTTGCATGAGGGATCTTAGATCATACCTCCGCTCCGTACTCATACTTGGTTGTAAGTAATTCTTATCATTCAAATAAGAAATAGCCAGAATCACTCGCACTCTAAGTGTCTGTGTTTTAATTCCGTAAAATTTTTTTAAAGGGGATTCATACACCCCTGTGGACGCACTTTTTATCGAATTAAACTTGTCGCATTCGTTTGTTACATTTTTGTTAAGTGCGTGGTATACTTGTTTATGCCGCTGCTAGAGAGCATGATAGGGTAATCTAGCTCGATATTTATTGTTATTCACTACTGCGAGTGAGAGAGCATGTCCGTCCCGTGACCCGATCCGAGCACAAGAGAGAGCCGACCACCCTAGCTCACTACCGGTTTCTCAACCGTGCACGTCCGTACGCTTCCCTCGTTAGGGGCGATTGCGAGCTTGCTTAGAGTCCAAGGATCACATATCCAATTGGAGTCGAGTTGCGCGTCCGTCCCGCATTACATATTTCCTATCCTTTGCTCCTTTTAGGGGTTTTTAAAACCAAAAACACAAGGCGTGTTCAGGATCAATTTGCATAAGATCATATTCATAGAGCTTTAATACTACACTTTTGGCTAATCCAATTTATTTGTCTTTGTTTGTTTTCTTTAAGGGTAATCAAGAATAAGAACCCCCTTCATCAGCCGGCCGGTTGGAGGAGGAAGTGAAATCCACAACGTCCCCACTTTCACAAGGTACTTTGTGATCACTTTTCTTCTTTTGAGGTAACCCCTCTGGCGATCACCATCCTTAGTAGCATCTCATGCTCCCTTTTCCCTTAGTCATCTCCATTCTTTAGTTTAGTTTTCATGAACCATCTCTTTTAAGCAAATTAATTTATATCTTTTCTTTTAAATGTCTATGTGACACATTCACAGCATGCACAGTGCGTATGCAAACGTATGCATGGAAGGAAAGGCAACGGACCAAAATCTGGTCATGCTGAACATGGGTGTGTCGAGGTACTATGAATAGTGCATCGACGCACCATGTGTACCCGTACGCATTGAAATCGACAGGCTGGGCACCCTACTCAATGGTGCATCAATGCACTATGAACAGTGCGTCGACAAACTCTCAAGCCATAGCATGCATTGTGTTCTGCTTATAAAAAAAATAGAAAAAAGGTATTAGAAAAGGTATTAGGAATCAATGCATGACCCATGCACCAAGAAATCTATGGCTTCGAAGAGTGCAAAGACTTGAATTTATGGAACCCTATGCTCAACATGCAAAGGCTTAGTCATGCAAGTTCAAACTCTGCAATTTCTCTGCCCCTACCTGCTCTAGACCAGCCTGTGGGACCACTGGCGTGCCAAGGCCTTGCTGGCTGCTTCGAACCCTCCGACCCTCCTCCTGCCTTCCAGGCTCCCGTGGTCGTCTCCTTGGGTGACGAGTGCCCTGACGTGGCCACTTTGCCCCTTACTGCCGAGGAGCCCCTAGCCGATGTTGGTGACTTGCCTGCTGCCATTGGCCTTGCGGTTGCCGCGCAGGAGGCTCCTGCTGCCTCTCCAGCCGTCGCACCACAACCTCTTGTTGTTGTTGTGCTTGGTGTAGACGTAGCTCCCCATGTCGGTGCTTTAGTTGCGGGCCACGGCCCTCTAGCCACCTTCGAGCCTGCGGTTGCCAGCCTTCCCATTGGTGTTGTCGCGTCTGCTGCTCCCTCGACCGTCTCGCCGCCTGTTGCCCCTTCAGCGGCCCCTCGTAAGTCCCTTGTGGCTCCTCCACCCGCCTTTGGTGCTGCTCCAACCGTCATTGCCTCCTTGAACCTTAGGTTCGGGAACTTGGTATGGTTGTTCTCCCCTTAGCAGGATGTTGCGGTCAGTCGGAGGAGGGCGTCCCCACTTTCTTCCCGATCTGGTGACATGCTGGGAAGTGGATGCTTCAGCCTGATTCGCCTCTACTGATTCACAAGGCGTCTCTTCCTCTTTTCCCCCCAGGGAGAGGACAGTGTCAAATAGAGCTGAGAGGGTGTTGCAGGCGACGATGACCTCCTTCTTCTTCTTATTCCAGGGTCTTCTCTTCTTCCTCTTCTTTTCTGCGGTGGTCGGCGACTGCTCTTGGGGGAGTTCGCCCCACAAGAGAGGCTCTTCTTCCACGCAGGTCTCTGCCTCGGGGATCAATTCTAGGGACTCGAACTCTTCCCAAGGGACATATTCATTCAGCTTGACGGGCCAAATTTTGGGCTATTCATAATCTTCGAGCCCATCAATGATGGCCTGGAGTCTCTCAACAACGGGACTGACCTCTTTACGCACCCGCATCAGGATGTGTTCCTTCTTGTTGTAGGTGAGCCACCTCATGACTAGCCGAGGGGCCGTGAGCTTTAGTTGCTGTCAAAACTATCGGGATTGCACGCCTCAGTTTACCTTCAGGGGTCATTATGGAGCTGAATGGCTATTATTATGTTCCTAATATCATTAAGAACATTATTTCAATCTCTAGCTTATATAACATTGGATATATATTGGCTTTTAATAGCACTAGGTGCTCTATAATGAATAATAGTTTGGTGATAGCCAATGGTTCATTAGTCAATGGTCTTTATGTATTAGATACATGCTCTAATGTTATGTAGGTTTTCAATGCTAATGAACTGAATTCTGAATATCTCTGGTATTGCAAGCTTGGTCATATAGGTGAAAAGAGAGTCTCTCACTTACACTCAAATACGTATTTGAATTCATTCGAATACAAACTATTTGATACTTGTGAGTCTTGTCTCATGGGGAAGATGACCAATGATCCCTTTAGTGGACATGGTGAGAGAGTTACTGACCTTCTCGAGCTCATACACTTTGATGTGTGTGGACCCATGTTCATAGAAGCAAAAGGGGGTCACCTCTATTTCATCTATTTTATTAATGACTTCTCGAGATATGGCTATGTGTATTTAATGAGGCATAAATTACAAGCCTTTGAGAAGTTTAAGGAATACAAGAATGAAGTAGAGAAACAAACATGCAAGAGTATTAAGGCTCTTCGAACAGATCAAGGAGGAGAATACATTAGCCATGAATTCACTTCTTATCTTAAGAATAATGGAATTGTTTCTTAGTGGACTCCACCGTATACACCACAACACAATGGTGTATCTGAGAGGAGAAACATGACCTTGTTGGACATGATCCGATGCATGATGTCCATGTCAGGACTACCCTTGTCTCTCTGGGGCTAAGTCTTAGAAACTACAGCATATTCACTAAATAGGATCTCGAGTAAATCTTTTCCTTCTGTACCATACGAGATATAGATGGGCAGGAAACTAAATTTTAATCACATTAAAATTTGGGGTGTCCTTGTTACGCCCCGAGATATGCAGTGAAAATAATCGGAAACGTGCACAGTCGGCATGGTAAGCCTCTTGTAATTAAGAATAATCCAAGATACAAAACTGCCAAAGTGCCAGAATTGCTCTCATGAATCCATCTGACAGACACACGAGAAAATGAGGTAGTGGAGACATGACCCCACTCCCAGCTACGCATGGCGGTAATAGACGACCTTCCCTCAGCCTGCTTGTTTTGAGGAAGTGGACAAACAGAGGAAGCCATCTATGCCAGAGAAGAGGGACGAACTCCACACCTAGCATCCCTTTTGATCTGTGGAAGTGGACCACCTAGGGACACCGGCGACAAGAGGCCTGCACCAGAAATTGGAACTGGTCGATCCATCGACCCCTGGCCGACAGAGGGCAGTGGAGCAACAAGGGCCACCCATTACGGAAGTCGATTCAATGCATTGGCCATGTTTACAGACGGGAAAATAAGGTCTGCTACCCCGTCCACCGCCATCTTCAGGCAGAAGAGCACACCCCTCGGCTTGGGGAAGTACCTCATCACGCACCTGCAAGTGTAGAAAAAAGTAGTCAAGACCATGCAACGAGAGGATGATGGGAGAAACGATATCGAAAGGCAAGAGGGGAGGGGGGACGAGTACAAGGCCATTCTCCGTCCCCTTAAGGACAAAACATATCCAGCTCAAGGAGCAGGACTCCCCGGCCGGCATACAAGTAGTTGACCTTCTCCAAGGCCTCATGCTAGCCATCCAAGTACCCATTCCGATATTCTTTGAAGACAAGACCATTCGCCCCCGGTTTCGGCCACGACTGCCAAGGAGCCGGTGGAGGCTCCCTCCAGAGGATTAGGGGCTGACGAGGGACCTGCAAAGAATCTTCATCCGATGAAGTACCAGGCTCCCTAGAAGACTTCTCGTAGAAGGACTCCCTCCTAAGCTCTCACTGTTTTAGAGATGGTCATGAGTTCATCCCAAAAGCCACTACTTATAAGGAGAAGCGAAGTCCCCAGATGCGTGAGGACTCCTAACGCCTCAAGCAAATCCTCAGAAATCGAAGTGACGGATCCCAAAAGCCATGCCTTCTCAGAGTTACCTCGAGGGCACTACTTCGTATCCCCAGGAGATCTCATAGCTGTTTGGAAAGGGGGAAGTACACAGAAGATATTTAGAGATTTGTGAAACAAAGGAAAGCTTTCTATTCCAAAATGAAGAGCTTACAAAAGAAAGGCTGCCACCTAGGCAAACAATAAAAAACGGAAGGAAATTTGAAGAGACGAGAGCCCGCCCCGGTTACATCGTCACGTGCCCTGGCTTCTTCACGCTCACATGCTACAACAGCCTCAGGGGAAGGTGGCTTGTCATCCAAGTCCGCCACGTGGTCGCCCCCCGAGGAAACGTTGGCGGGTGCTCGCTCGCCCGTACTCGCCCTCGACACCAACTCCTCGGCATCGACCTCCCTGGCGTTAGGCCCCCCTTCTCCATCGTCCGCCTTCGGGCCATAAGGAGTCGAGGGAGGAAGAAGTGGCGGAGCCACATGGACAAAGCTCTCCACTGTGGCCTTCACAGCGGCACTCCAGCCCTCCCGGAAGCCACGGTCGTGGGCCGGCCCATAGAACTCCAAGGCCACTTCCGTCAGCTCATCCCAGTAAGCCGAAGAGGAGCAGAAGCTCTCCACTGCCTCCTCATCGACAGAAGACATGGACGAACACAGCCTAGCAAGCTCTGCCTCGGCCTCCTGGGCACGGGCCTCCGTGGCTAGTGCCTGCGCCTCCAACTCGACCGCACGGGTGTCGGCCATGTCAGATCGGACCTTGTAGAAGTCCCGGTCCCGCTCCACCATGGAAAAGGCTAGCCCCTATTGGGCTAGCTGGTCGCGGAGCCCGGCGTTGGTGGCCTCAGACCCCTTCAAGCACTCAGGTGGGCCTGGCTGGCTTCCAGCATTCGAGCAAGACCTTGGAAATGATGCCTCCACAAGCCGAAGGCACTGACAACCAGGCACGCACTCCTCGAGGCAACCATCGTCAGCTCCTAGACCGAACTCGCTGGTATACTCGTACCACTGTACGCTCCTCCCCATGAGATCGATGATCATCGTGATCCCAGGCAGTCCGGATGTCAGGTCCTCAGGTGGTAAGGATTGACCACACCGAGGGGTCCCTAATAGAGAAAGAGCATCGCCGTCATCAGCGGCAGGAGGTTGGCCCTTGTCTCGCCCCCGAGCTGAGGGGACTGACACAGGGGGAGCATCCACTGACTCCCCAGCCGATGGCAGCGGCAGAGCCTCAGAAGGCGGTAGCTCAGACGGTGGAGGGGGCGAAGCACGATTCCGAGCAGGAGTGAAAGTTCTCCCTCTCTTCCTCACACGACGTTGGTTATCTAGTGCCGCCAGGTCGTCATCAGTCAGGGGGGCGCGGCTACCTCCAGCCATGGTGGATTCCTCCCCAGTCGAGCTAACGGTTCCCTCGGGGGAGCCCCTTTGAGTACTAGGCCCTCCACTAGCTACAGACGCTATCAGCGAGCGCACCAGAGGGACACCCATAGGAATCGGATACTGAAACCTCCCCAGGGCGAAGGCGACCTCGACCTGGGGGGCAACAATCGACATCTGACCAGCCCCCGGCGCGATGCGATCCACGGGACAGGGAGCAGACCGCGGCAACTTGACAATCTTGTAGCTCCACGCCGAAATCTCAGGTGACCCTGAAAGCAGAACAAAATTAGTCAAGTACCGGTCACCACTGACGCAACTTGATGGGAAAATAAGACTAGTACCCTGCGGTAACGGAGGACTCAACCTTAGCTCCTGGAGCAGCACTGGAGTCAGAATGAAGTCCGCACCCACAAGAGGATACCGAAGAATGGCATTCACTTTTCGGCGATCCTCAGCCCTGATGGGGGGCTTCCTATCACGCCAGGTAGGATGGAAACCTCTGCGCATCCAATAATCGGAGGCATCACGATCTTCCGACTTGATAATATATACGTACCGCTGCGACCAACCCTTACGGTTAGTGATAAGTATCCATTTTCTATGAATAATTCATCGCATGCACACCATTTTATGTGCATATAATTTCGTAATTATGCATGTTCTATAGTTAACCTCAACTTCGCATTTAAATTAGAGCTTTCACGTAAATTGATTAATTTGGTGATATTATTTAATAAATTAAAGTTGAGGACTATGAACATTAATTCTCCATCGCATAATTATGAGCAATTGAAATTCATGTACACACTATGGTAATTTTTATGGACTAAATTGTAATTATGTATGTGCAGGACACTGAAGGTAATTGCAAGAAACTCCGCATGGTGGACAATAAACATGTACATCGACTCAAGGCATCAGCAACCTTATTCTCTATCCCGGCCTTGTGTTTGAGCACAAAAGTGAACTCCTGAAGGTACTCTACCCACCGGTTGTGACGCACATTGAGCTTCTTTTGGGCATGGAGGAATTTAAGAGCCCCATGATCTGAATATAAGACAAATCCCTGATGTAGCAGATAGTGCCTCCAATGCCTCAAAGCCTAGACAACTGCGTAGAACACCTTATCATAGGTGGAGTATCGTAGTTTGGTGTCACTCAACTTCTCACTAAAGAAAGTAATAGGGTGGCTCTCCTAGCTCAAGACTCTACCTATACCAACACCAGATGCATCACAAGAGACCTCAAATACCTTCGTGAAATCAGGTAATCAAAGGATAGGTGCCTGGGTCATACGCTCCTTAATGTCTCAAAAGGCGATAGTGGCGGCCTTCGTCCATACAAATGTGCCCTTCCGAATACAATCCGTAATCAGGACAGTGATAGAACTAAATGCACAGATGAAACAACGATTGAACATTACAAGGCCATGGAAGTTGTGGACATCGTGGAGCGTGCGGGATTTCGACCACTCAATAATAGCTCGAATCTTCTCCAAATTAGCAGAGACCCCTTTACTAGATACAATAAAACCCAAGAAAGTAACATGTGAAGTCATGAAAGCACACTTCTTTGGGTTGGCGTACAACTGCTCTTGCCTCAAGATCAAACAGACCTGCCTCAAATGATCCATGTGAACTTCCCTAGTGCGGCTATAAATAAGGATGTCATCGAACTAAATGACAACAAAGACTCTAATAAGAGGTCGAAGGACCTAGGTCATGAGCCGCATAAAGGTGCTAAGGATGTTGGTCAAACCAAAAGGCATAACCAACCACTCGTATAGCCCATCCTTGGTTTTAAAGGTAGTCTTCCACCCATCTCCAGGCCTAATCCTCACCTGGTGATAGCCACTCTTAAGGTCTATCTTGGAGAAAACAGTTGCTCCTGACATCATAACAAGCATGTCATCAAGTCGGGGAATGGAAAATCGATACTTCACCTATTTAAGTGGACTAAGCCCACTTTAATATTTGGGCCATTAGAAAATTCATTAATTAGGCCTATATGCTTGAAATAGCCTATTAATAAGTATTTTAAATCCTAGAAAATTTATAAAAATTCAGGGTCGCTACAAGTGTCCACCCCTACCATCCAGTCTAGCCCTCCCTCGACAACTCGGGCATGCCCTTAGCTCCTTGTGGAGAACCTCTGTAAAAATACACAAATATTCGCTTTATCCTGCACTGACCCGGGGACCGACCCACGTGTCAGAATTATCTCGTGACTTGCATCAGATGTATTTTGGCCTTTAAAGCCCACCTGTAATGCCTTCGTGGCATCTATAAAGAAAGAAACTAGTTCTCTATGCATACCCATACTCGGGTCCCCATCTCTCCCCCACACCAATCAGTGTGTAACCAGTCTCCTAGATTCCAATCAACTAACCCCACCAGTCGAGTGTGACGGTCACCCTATGGCTGCAGTGTACATCTAGTCCTCTACCCATGACTTCAGAAACATCCAGGTCCTCCTTCAGCACAGAACAAAGGTGTTCGGATTCAATCCAATGTAAAATAAACACTGGCTACTTACGGTCGGTGGGGAAAGACGTCCGCTACATGAACCCCCACAATCGCCTACACACTCGTACCTATGGAACCCCTTTCTCTCCACGTATTGCCCGATACCCCTCGTGCCCACATGTCGCACCTTGGCTGCACTTCCCTTGACAAAATTTGGTTCCATAGGTGATCGTCGAGAAATTGACTGACACGCTCGCATTCTATCCAGTCACCCTAGTTCCGTTCATCCAGAGTGAGTAACCACCCTATTTTCACATGCATCTACTATCCTTCACTCACCCCTGTCAAAACCCCCAGAAACCCCTCGTGCCAAGTCAACCCATCACGACCTTCCGTAAAAGGCAAGTGTACAGTACTGTCACCAGAAACATATGACTATAAAGGAAAATACCTCTGACATAACATAAAATCTTCCTTTTTCCTTTGTCATTGTTATTTCCCCCTTCTCGCCATGGTTGTCGACACGTGATGATAAAACAGCCAGGGACCATACCCAACCCTTTCCACCCCATTTCCCCCTCTCATCCTCCCCATTTCCCACCACTTTCTTTTGCTGCCAACCAGGCAGACAAAGCAGCAAAACAGACACCCAAGTTGCAGCATCGACCACGGCACCCCTGAGAGCCATATAGTGACAATACCTTCATAAGAAGATTCTCCTCTTAAGTGTCTTTCTAACGAGTGGTCGTGCATCCCCAACCGAGGTCGGATCTGGGCAGGAGGCCCGTTTCCGTCCGACTGCGCAAGATCAACTCTGATTGGGGACAGAGGCAAGGTGTAGAAGCTCACACGACCGCTCCTCTAAGTTTCCTGGCAAGATCTTTTTCCGAGGTGATCCTCGTCTAGTCCTCTTTCATCTCTGAGAAGAAGTAGGTCATTCGGATATTGGAGCACCCCATTCCGTCCATTTTCCTCAGCGTGCACCAACTGCACTCGCCAGATCTAGGAAGGACTACTCCCCACTCATCTGTTCACCATGCTCATCTCCAATCTCAGTTGGGGTCCCCATCAGCTCCAGTGCAAAGCCAACTTGCCCACGGTGACGTCGACGCCAACCCCATTCCCATCGGAGCTCGGATCAGCCCGTGGTACCTTCTACATCAGGCAGTTACCTTGTTGGGCCAGACAGGGGTCACACAGGATCAGCCTGATCCAGGAGCTCCAGCGGTCCAACCCGGTCACCGGATGGCGCCAAATTTCTCCGGCATGTTCCCTGGCCACCCAGGAATGTTTCTGCACCAGTCTCACCTTTGGCGGAGTTTGTAGAAGTTCATAGCACCCTCGGCATCGACCTGCTGTCAGCTTGGACCAAATAGGATAGAGCAGGACCAGTTCGTGATCTCCGACCTGTAGCAGCCCCCATCGGACCCCGGATGGCTTGCAACTCTTACAGTGGACTCCTACCTCATCCCAGAACAATTTGGCACCAACCCCGCATTCTGCAGCACTCCGAAGAGTCTGTGGCATCCCTGACTCTAGCTTGCTATCCAGCAGGATCCGACCGAACTGAACTGGCCTTCGCTCAATTCCAACCCCTTGGGATGGAAGGTCTGAGCTGATGGTTCATTGATCGATTTCTCTGATGATGACAAAAATAGTCGGTGGTTTTGTTCACTGGCATGGGTAGGTGCCGGAGCAAGAAATTTATTTATCGACGGGGACGGAAGGTCTGAGCTGATGGTTCATTGATCGATTTCACCGATGATGATGAAAATCAATGGTAAGATTTGTTCATCGGCACAGGTTAAATGTCGAAGCAAAAAGGGTTATGTTATCGATGGGGATGGAAGGTCCGAGCCGATGGTTTATGTTGATCAATTTTGCCGATGATGATGAAAATCGATGGTAAGATTTATTCATCAGCATAGGCTAAATGCCAAAGCAAAAAGGTTTATTACAGCATAGGCGTAAGGCTTATGCCAGTGGGACGTGACTTGTCGGTCACACGTAGAAATTGTCGTGGGACCTGAATGGTGAATAAGATAATTGCTTCCACCATCATTTCATTTATTCATTTTTTTATTCATCATTTTTTGATCGCATTACTGACCTAAGCACCCTTTCGGGTTTTCGTCGAAGCCAGCCCCCTCTTGCTTTTGTCTACGTGCCCTATCGGATTTTTACGTGGCGTGATACCCAATTTTGCCAGCGATGCCCTTTCGGGTATTCACCACAGTCAGGTTATAGCCATTTTTACCCTTACTCAGCGTGGCTGGGTAAGTCTAGTGAGGTACCTCTAATTTATGCCTCATTTACTTCTCTTTTTTTAACTTGATTTACAGAACTAATGCCAGAATGGGCAGAGATTTGTTCGTCGGCATTGCTTGAGTGCCGAAGCAAAGCTAAGTTTGTTCATTAACGGGGATGAAAGATCTGAGTTAGTGGAAAGCTGATCGATCTTGTCGATGATGACAAAGGTCAGAGGTTGTTTGTCCATCGACATTGGTTAAATGTCGAAGCAATGATATGCTTATTCATTAACGAGGACGAAGGGTCTAGGTTAAGGGAATGTTGACCGATCTCGTTGAAGATGACAATGGTCAATAGCGGTTTGTTCAGTGACATTAGTTAAATACAGAAAATAAAGATGGGTTTATTCCCATTCTTCCATAACTTCGCCCAAAATAAAAATAAGTCTCGAGTATTTTTTTTCGATGAAGGAGCTCTAACATCGTGACCCATCCCTTCGCGACCTCAACCTTACACAATCTATGAGAGCTCCTCTCGCGTCTGGAAACATCACCCCCATTATCTAGCAACACCTCCACCCCTGCCCTCTCCTACGTCAGCTAGACACCCAACCTTACCCCTTGACCTCAAACTGGCAACACCTTCTCATCTATCCCCTCGCGCCCTCACCCCATGTCCGCAAGACCTCCCCCCTCATCTGGCAACACCCCAACCCCCAGCAGCATAGATCGTCATGTTCTCGACTTGATGGAGGGAGAGCTACTCTAGGGTGATGGGGATGACGCCCCTGAGCCCGCCACAAGCAACTCAATAGTCGTAGTAGCTAGTGTCACTCGAGAAGCAACACCCCTCGTCCGGCAACACCCCGACCCCCAACAGCATAAATTGTCGAGTTCTTGACTTGATGGAGGGAGAGTTGCTCCAGGGTGATGGGGACGACGCCCCTGAGCCTACCACAAGCAAATCAGTAGTCGTAGTAGCCGATGTCATTCTATAAGTGACCCTTGTTACTGGGGTAGCAATCGTTGTCAAATGTGGCTGGACCAAGCGCTGGCCATGGCAAGGAAGGACTAGTGGGTGAGGGAGAGGAGCTCGAAGCCGCCAACCTTGAGGAGTTTGCAACTGGAGTTGGGCTAGATGGTGAGCCATATTGTGAAGCGGCGTTCACCTCTTAGCTCTCTCCCTCCCTCTCTCTCCACCTAGGACCCCCCTCTCGTTGTGCCTAGTAGGGGAAGATCCCCCTTCACGTCTCTCTCCCTCTCCTCCGTCGAACCCCCCCTCTTTGTGTTTAGGGGAGATCCACTTATTGTCTCTCTCTCCCCCCTTCCTCTGCTCGCTTCCGCCTTCCAGGGGAGGCAAGGGAGCACTCCCACCACTGTCCACCCCACGTCATCTCTCTCTCTCTCTCTCTCTCTCTCTCTCTCGCTCGCTCTCTCTCTGTCTCTCTCTCTCTCTCTCTCTCGCTCGCTCGATGTCATTGTTAAGGTTCATGAATACTATTTTCCTGTGGATTTTTTAATCCTGGATATGGCCTCGTCCCAGGAACTCAAGCATACACCTATTATTTTGGGATGTCTTTTTCTAGCAACTGCCAAGGCCAACATCAATTGTGCCACAACAATGATGGACATTTCGTTTAGAGGAGAGAAAGTGTCACTAAATATTTTTAAGGCATCCCAGTATCCAGATCAAGAAGAGGAATGCAATGTTATTGATGTATTCGAGGAGTTAATTGAAGAAAGTTCAGATGATATCGAGAAAACCATAGAAGTGGGTTGCTTGCTTCAAGATTCCCCTCTCTCTTTTGCACCCTACTCTAGGGTAGAGCCACTTCCTCCGTTACAATTTGAACCTGCTCTTCCATCTTTGGATCATCCACCTACTCTTGAATTGAAACCTCTGTTGGATTCTCTTAAATATGCTTATCTGGGCCCTGATCAAACTTTACCTATCATAATTGCCTCTAACCTCACCTCCGCTTAGGAATCTCAGCTTTTAGATGTCCTTAAGAAGCATAAAGGGGCGATAGGTTGGTCCGTGGTGGACCTCAAAGGGATTAGTCCAGATGTTTGCATGCACTACCTCTATTTAGAGGACAATGCCAAGCCAAGTCGAGAAATGCAACGTCGACTAAATCCGAACATGAAAGAGGTGATTAAGAAGGAGGTGGTGAAGTGGTTGGATGTCGGGATTATATATCCCATCTCTGATAGCAAGTGGGTCAGCCCTACATAAGTTGTTCCAAAGAAATCCGGGTTGACCATAGTTACAAATGAAAAAGGAGAAGAAGTGCCCATGAGATTACAAACGGGGTGGAGAGTTTGCATAGACTATAGAAAATTGAATTCAATGACAAAAAAAGATCATTTCCCTCTCTCGTTTGTGGATCAGATTCTGGAAAAGCTAGCAGGAAAAGAATACTTCTGCTTTCTGGATGGCTACTCCGGGTACAATCAAGTTGCAATCTACCTAGAAGATCAAGAGAAAACTACATTCACGTATCCTTACGACACATTTGCTTTCAGGAGAATGAGAAGGCAGAGCAGAAGATTAAACCTCGCTTACATTCGATGCGGTCCGACGTTGTCGCACAGAAACTGCCCCACAACCATACAGAGGACGCATACCCATACAAGGGAGTTACAGAGGAAGGAGAGACGAAGGGACATTGAGGGGAAGATGGGCTCATATCATCGCCCTACCTCAATTACATCAGGCTAAGGGAGAACCAGTGGGGAACGATCATCTGAAACCCACCTAAACCCATCGACAAAATAGAGTATCGGAATGGGCGTAGTTCTTCATCGGCTCCGGGCTTCTTCAGGTAGGCTAATGGTCTTTGGAGGGATGACGGCACTCAAGTTCACTCCCCGGTACCCTACTTCTTCCCCAAGCCTTGTTTCTTGTCACACTCTTCGCGTTCTCTCTTTTTCTGACTTCGTTTGCCTTCTCCTCTCTTCTTCTTTTTTTATCACTTGGACACTTGGACATTATATAGACGGGGCCTCTCCCGGCTTGGAGAATGTGTGCCATCAAAGGCTTCAACAAGGGGTTTTTGCGAGCCAGGTAAAGGGGCACCGGAGAAGAGGGCGTGCCAGGTAAGGGGGCGCGTCGGATTAATCCTCTTCATTGCGTTCATTTGACATGGGTCAGTGAGTGGGCCCTGGACTGGCTCCGGGAGTCACCGTGATCTTTCATCTCGCCACGGTCTCGCAAAACCCTGGTGGGAAGTTTTGATGAAGCTTTCAGGTCACCCGGCGACTGCATTCGGAACCTCGTGTATCATTAGTTCAGACACGCCAGTTTTCTACTGACACGGCCTTCGGCACTGTAAGTTGTGCTGCGGGCTGGCTTCACTTGTATTTGTAGTTATTTGATTG
Source organism: Amorphophallus titanum (assembly GCA_024336825.1). Taxonomy (NCBI): domain Eukaryota; kingdom Viridiplantae; phylum Streptophyta; class Magnoliopsida; order Alismatales; family Araceae; genus Amorphophallus; species Amorphophallus titanum. The sequence goes on along the minus strand of JANBPO010007965.1, from coordinate 90,655 downwards.
CTTCTTTGGGGATGGTCCTGAATATTCTTCTGAGCTCTCGGGTCTTCCTTTAGCGATTGTCCATTAGAGCCGAGTATCTTTTCTTTTCTTCTTTTTCTTTGGTCTCATCTTTTGTTCGACTTCCACCATTCCTTTTCTTCTTTTCTTGCTTTCTTCTCTATCGGCACAATAGCACCCGATCAGACCTTAAGAGCTGTAGAAGCAGAAGTTAGAAAGTTTTTCTTGTTTACCTTATCTCGAAGAAAATGATGCCTTACTTCAATATTTTTTGAGGGGGAATGCTAGATGCGATTCTTAGCCAGATTGATGGTGCTTGTGTTGTCGCACAGGATGGGTGTACATCCAAGATATACTCCATAGTCCCGGAGTTGATGCTTTATCTATAGTACCTGGGTCCCACAGCTACCTGCTGCTACATACTCTACTTCAGCGGTAGACAAGGCCACTGAGTGTTGTTTCTTAGAGGCCCAAGAGACTAGGCAGCCACCCAAGTAATTGCAATACCCACTAGTGCTTTTCCGACCAAGTTTGCACTCAACATAATCAGCATCAGTATATGAAATTAAATTAAAATAGCATGATGCGGGATACCATAGTCCCAAGCCATGTGTGCTAGCATATCTTAAGATTCTTTTAACAGCAATCAAGTGAGATTCTTTTGGATTGACTTGAAATCGAGCACACATGCACACACTGAATTGTATATCCGGCCATGACGCAATGACATATAAAAGGGATCCAATCATACCTTGATATATTTTTAGATCTATAGATTTGCCATTCTCATCTGCATCCAGGGATGCATTTGTTCCCATGGGTGTGGATATGGCCGTGGTATCCTTCATCCCGAAACTCTTAAGGATTTCCAGTGTGCACTTGGATTGGTTTATGAAGAGGCCTTCCTTTGACTGTGGGACTTGCAATCCAAGAAAAAAATCGAAGCTCTCCCACAAGGCTCATTTCGAATTCTTCTGTCATGAGTTCAGCAAATTGGTTGCATAAGTTAACATTTGTTGATCCAAAAATTATGTCATCTACATAAACCTATACAACGATGATGCGGCCATCCATTACCTTTGTGAAGAGGGTTTGATCAATCTTACCTCTGATGTAGCCTTTGTCAATTAAATGAGCACAGAGTCTATCATACCATGCCTGTGGAGTCTGCTTCAAGCCGTAGAGAGCCTTGTTCAGCTTGTAAACATGATCAGGTAGATCAACAAGTTCAAACCCAGGAGGCTGTTCTACAAACACTTCTTCCTCTATCAGCCCATCTAAGTCTGCTCAAGTTCTGTTTGATACTAGTGCAACCTATTCTTTTGTTTCAAAGAAATTTGCTGCTTCATTCTCTATGGAACATGAATGGATGAACTTGGTAATTTCCACTCCTCTAGGGAATGAGTTCGATATCACACACCATTACCCAAACTATAAGGTCATGATTAAAGGCCACAATTTTCCTGCCAACCTAGTGTGCCTAGATTTGAAGGAATATGATGTCATTCTAGGTGCCGATTGGCTGTCCACCCATTGGGCAACTGTAGACTGCCGAAATGGAAAAATAACCTTTGTAGATTGCCCAGAGCTAACTTACATTACTCCTCGGAAGAGATCACCAGTTATCTCAGCTGTTTGAGCTAGTAAACTTATCAATAAAGGTTGCGTGGCATTCCTAGCATTTATGGCTGCCACGGAAGCCATGGTGGCTAGATTAGAGGACATCCAAGTAGCTCGAGAGTTTCCCAATATTTTCCCAGAAGATTTACCTGGTTTGCCACCACAGAGAGAAGTCTCGTTCACTATAGACCTTGTTCCTGGTGTCGGACCTATTTCAAAGGCTCCCTACAGAATGTCCCCCGCAGAACTGAAAGAATTAATGGAGCAGTTAATGGAGTTATGGAAGAAAGGTTTCATCAAGCCGAGTACTTCTCCATGGGGAGCACCCGTGCTATTTATCAAAAAGAAGGATGGATCAATGAGACTATGCATTGATTATCGATAGTTGAACCACCTCACCATCAAAAATAAGTACCCGCTGTCGAGGATTGACGAACTCTTCGATCAAATCTCTGGAGCAAGATATTTCTCGAAGATTGATCTTCGATCGAGTTATCACCAACTAAGGATCAAGGATGAAGATATTCACAAAACTACATTTCGAAGTAGGTATGGGCATTATGAATTTACTGTTATGCCATTTGAACTAACAAATGTCCTCGCAGCTTTTATGCAGCTAATGAATAGCATCTTTAGACCGCATCTGGATAAATTTGTTGTGGTTTTCATCGATGATATCTTAATATATTCAAAGACTGAAGAGGATCATGAAGTGCACTGCCTCTTCTTCTTCCCTTGTGCGCCAACGTTTTCCAATTTCCCCTCCCCGCCGGTGGTTCGCTTGGGTTCCTCCTCCGCGCTCTTGCCGCTGGTGCCTCATTCTTCAGTATCTCTCCTTCTGTGTCCATGTGTGCACGTGTAACGGATGCGTCAACCCGAGCTGGTGAATGGGTGAGCGAACAATCGCTGGGACCGGTCCAACGCCCACAAACCGACGGATGAGGGAAGTTAACCAGTTAATTTTGTCCTTTAGCTGAATTGTTATATTAGTTTAACCTTCTTTGAAATTTTGGAGGGATTTTTTTGAACTACTTGGGGATTGGCCAAAAGTTGATGTGGCACAACCCCAGTCACTAATTCATGTGACCATGAGCTCTACGGAGCATTATAAAAAGGGATGAATCGATCATTAAGATGATCATCCATCATATACCAAAACCTTCTCCAGTGAACTAGGTTACAGTCATTACTTCTGTTCTAGTGCTTTCTTGGAGTTCTGGAATCCTTCTAGATCTGAGCTTTGTTCTTGCTACTAATTTTGTTCCTCTATTTTTACTAGTGAGATCATGCATCTTTCTTCAGCTATTCGTGATCCAGAGATGGAGCCTAAGCTTGGAGATCAGTCTCTGAAGTTAGAAGACAATCTACCTCTCGTTTACTGGAAGAGGCGCAACACCATGCCGAAATGCCACCACCACCGCCAGAGCCACCGCAGTAAGCAGCCTCAGCCCGTTGGTGAGGCCTGTTCACCTTCTCCCTCCTCTTTTTTTTAAGCAATGGTTGAGTGGCGGTGAGAATAGAGCAGGGCTCGCTGACTATCGGTGACCGAGCCACCAGATCACCCTTCCCTGATCGCCGAAACCTTGTTCTTCTTTCACCCCACTAAATTTTATTTATTTATTTGTTTGATACAGAGCAACATAGATAGTCTGCCGGTGACACCCCCTGGGTCACCGGTGGCATCTTTATCCTCTCTTTTTTAGCTAGTTCCTCTGGCCACCCGCAAAGGTAAAACCTTGACGATAGGGTTATGTACATTGGCACACCCATCGTTGAACATAATTGCTTACATTTATTATTTATATCATAATTGCATTATGTGTAGAAGTCAATGGTTGAATGTAGTATACTGAAAAGAACAGAAATCAGTTCTGCAGACAGAATTGGGTTCAAACTGAAAAGAACAGAAATTAGTTCTACAGACAGAACTGGGTTCAAAAGGTGTCGACTCTAGAAGTCGACTCCCACTGGAAGGAGAGAAAGGTAGGTCGATGCACATTGCAATTTAAGCTTAATCAGATCGATGCAACTGAAGTCTTCATGTTATCAGGTTGATGTACCTGAAGAATCTCTTGCTGATCAGGTCAGTGCAGAGGCTACAATTAAAGTAGTAAGGTCAGTGCAGCAGCTACTGTTAAAGAAATCAGGCAGGTGCACATTGGTATTCAAACAAGCCAGGTCGGTGTAGTGGAGGTGTTATACCTATCAGGTCGATGCACCTGAACAAACCTTGGTGACATAAGGTCGATGCATCTTATATCTACTCTTGCATAAGGTCAGTGTTGTAGTGTTGGCTAATATCACTAAGGTCGATGCAGCTGAAGAGGTTATGCCTATAAGGTCGATGCAGCTGAAGAGGTTATGCCTATAAGGTCGATGCAGCTAAAGATGTAGTGCCTATAAGGTCAATGCAGCTGAAGTGTTTATGCCTATCAGGTCGATGCACATTTGCACAAGAAATAGTCTCTGCAAGTAAGGTCAATGCGACAGCCTATCATGAAGAAGATAGGTCGATGCACCTAAATGCTTCAAGGCCAACAGGTCGATGCATCAAGATGCTCAAGTGCTATAGCTATAAGGAGGTCGGTGCACTTAAGAGGCTAGTTGAGGCAGAAGGACAAAGTTCCAACTAGCAAGGTCTGAGACTCAAGAGACAGATCGATGCAGTTGTCAAACTGGATGCTGCAGATCAACTAAGGTCAATGCATTCTAATGTCAGGTTGATGCACACTACATCTACACATGCATAAGGTCGATGCAACAGAATAAATCAATTGACCCTAGTGAAATTCAATCTACAGCTACATGCAAGAACTCATCAATCAAGCTAGATGAAATTGGGATATTTATTTGGTGGGACAATTGGCAAAGTTGACTGTTTATTATGTCGATGGGGCTAGGGTATAGCATCCCAAAGTCCTAGCCAAAATGGGGTGCTCCTAGTGCTGGAAAGGCAGAGATTTATGGGTCCAGCTCCGTGAGGCTAGGGATAGTTTCTGAGTTCGGCGAAGATGGAGTGCCTCATGCCAAGAGAAGGCTTTATGAACCCAGCTCAGTGGGACAAAAGGGTGATTTTGGGGCTCGGTGAGGGCGGAGTGTCTCAAACCAAGGAAAAAGATTTTGTGGACCCAGCCCGATTGGTCAAAAGGTTATTTTGGGGCTCAGCGTGGGCGGAGTGCCTTAGGTCAAGGAAGAAGACTTTGTGGACACTGCCCGACGGGACTGATGGGTAAAATATTGAGCTCGACAAGGGCAGAGTGCCTTATGTCAAAAAAATGGAGATTTTATTGGGCCGACAATGGGCAAAGGGTCCAAGCCGGTAGTGATGGAAAAGTCTCGTGAGACAATTATGGCGTCTCTTGGTGTATTTGAATCATTGTTGGCCGAACGTCAGAAGACAATGAGAATGTGTTGGCCGAGGACATAGGTCCTAGCTTAAGGGTAGAGGGTCAGTCCTGGTGGGACAAGTGGGGAGTACCCCCATAGGATGGGAGGATGGCAAGGCACCATAAATTCCTGTGGGACTAGTGAGAAGTACCTTCACAGGATGAGGCGTCGGTACGGCCTTTTCTCTTCGCTCCCCTCAACGGGTACAGACCCGTATTTGAAATGGGAGGCCTAGTGGACAATGAGGGCTCTTTAGCGTCGATGGGACCGTTGATTAACATGATTCCCCTGGGAGTATACATCTCAACAGCTGTCTTCTTTTGTCATTGATTTCTTCAGGAGATGCTCCAAACAGCTTCGGCTCGGACTTCCAGTGCTTATGCCAAGTGTCATCCTCTTGACCTTTTTTTTAGAAGCCGTGGTTACAGGGTTTTCCTATCTCCGCAGATGGCATAGTCATTTTATTTTCTCATGGGCATTCACTATACAATGCCACTAGGGAGTCCTCTGCCTGCGTATAGGAGAGATTTTTTATTTTTTTAATATATATGTATATATCATTATTATGTTCATATATATATCATCATTCTGCTCAATGCGAATACCTGTAAGTTAGTTATTTGCGAGTAAGTAAAAAACATGCCAAAGCGAGGGAAAAACAACTTTATGCATAGTGAAGGGGTTGACGTTAGCCAACGGGGGTCATTTTATTTAGATGGCAAGTCTAGGTCAGAGGGAAGATGACAGTCTTTGACAGGATGTCTCAGCTGGAAACGAACATTAGGTTTTGATGGGAGGTCTCGCCTGAAAGTAGGAGAGTGAGCATTGCCAAACAGAAGAGTAGCGGGCTAAATTTTGGAGAGCAGGCTATGAAAGCTGGTAGATAGCAGGAAAGTGCATTGTGAAAGTTGATAGATAGCAAGAAAGTGAGCTATGAAAGCCATAAGGTAGTAATAAAGTAGGCCCTGAAAACTGGTAGATAGCAGGAGAGCAGGCTGTGTAAGCCAATGGATAGAGGGATAGCAGGCTTCAAGGGGAGGCCTTTGTCATTGAGTTGTACCAATTATCACGATGGGATATGATAGTAATTATTAAGATAGGCCTAAGCCAAGGGGTAGCGAGACAGTGGGCTTTAACAAAAAGTCTAAGCCGAGAGATATGAGGATAGCGGGCTTCGATGATGTGTCTAAGCCAAGAGATAGCGAGAAAGTAGGCTTTGGCCAATGGTCTAGGCCGAAGAATAGCAAGGTAGCGGGCTTCAATAATATGTCTAAGTTGAAGGGCAACGGACCTTAACTGAAGGTCTAAGCCAAAGGGTAGCAGGGTAGTGGGCTTCGACGTTGTGTCTATGCCGAAGGGTAGCGGGCCTTGACTGAAGGTCTAAGCCAAATGGTAGTAGGAAAGTGGACTGTGAAAGCCAGTAGATAATAGGGAAGCCGGCTATAAAAGCCGAAAGGTAGCAGGATAGCAAGTTGTAAGAGTCAGAAAGTGGTGGGATAGTAGGCTGTAAGAGCTAGGACCCAGCCGACCGGGCGGAGCAGGACACCGAGCTGCGAGGCGCGGTGGAGAGGGCCAGCCACCAGCATCCCACGCCCCAGCCCTCTCTCCCTCTGCAACCCAGGTTCGCCCTCCCCTGCTCCGTGTGTCCACGACCTTCCCGGAGTCACCCGTCACTGCTACGACCTCCCGTGGATCAGGAAGACCTCTCTACTGCTCTCTGCAACCAGCCTGCAGCAGAGGTCACATTTGTAGAGACTACCCTAGCATCCACTGTGTGAACCAGCCAAAGTTGTCTTCTGTGGAGTCATACGTCATCGAGCCAGCTTCATTCCAGAAGTTGTCCCGCTGCGATGCAACCTCGGCTCCGTTCGCATCACCCATTCTCATGCAACTGCACCAGATTCGGGTCTGAACCTGAGCACCATTTGCTAGCAACTCCACCACCCACCTCTGTGTGGTTAAGTCAGAGCTCTCTTCATGAGAGTTCTTCTTCTCCAAAGCACCGATGAACCAGAGGTGGTCCCGCCTGGTTTCGACTTCGTCTCCGTCCAGGACGTCCATTCTCCCTCAGTCGCGCCAGACCCAGAGTCCTCTGTTCTCCTAGGACATGCTGATGTGAAGTCGGCCCCAACACTGCCTCCTCCTCTCCGTTTCAGGTCAGATGGTCTACAGAAAAGTTGCAGCTTTCGATGATACGGAACTAACGCAAGTGGTCTCGTCCTGATCCGACATCAGCACTGGGAGTTGCCCCACAACTATTTGTGACTGGTCTAGCTATTTACCCAGGAACCTGACGCCGGCCATTCCTATGACCACGTCCAGCAATTTGATAAGACAGCTGCCATATTCTGAGGGTTCGTAGATCTCCATGTCAAAAACGTCCACGACTTGGTCCCGTCATGTTTGGAGTTCTACATCGCCCATACTGGCAGACGCACCACGACCGCGCCAACCAGTCCTACGCAGTAGAACTGCACAAGCCCACAACTGCCGCTGTCATCTCCATCCAGTGACATCAGCTCGGTGCCAGACCTTCAGGCGTCGATCGGCATCCCTTGACCTTCGTCCAGGAGTTGGCTGCACCTCGATCAGACGTCTGAGCTCGGCGTACAGTCGATAGTTCGTTTCCCCTCCCGGCAGTCGGTGGAAGGACAACTTTATCGATGAATTCCGAAGACGATCAATTGGTAGATGCTGGTAAAAAAAAAAATCTGGTGTCTGCTAGAAAGATTTTAGGGAATGAAGTTGGTAGCGCATTTTGAAGCGTCAAAATATGCAGGCACATTTCACTTGGAGTTTCTAGCGGATTGGCAAACAGTTAAGTCAGAAGACATATAGCCAAAACCGAACCAAAAAGAAAAAGAGCATTGGACAAAACATAGATAGAAGTAGCGAAAGTAACATGCTATCCATTTCCTCCCTAGTCAATTGGCTGTACTGCAGAAAGGCTGTTGACAACTCGAATTTTGTAGATTACATAAACCAAGCTTAATCATCTGATAGGATAGGTGTGGGATTTGATTATTAGAGAGAGATCTGATGTGACAGGAGGCAAAGAAGGGCAAGATGAGTACCATGCGGATGAAACCGGGAGCAGCCCCTGTTGAGCGGTGGGGATTGGAGAGGGAAGAAGCCTCGAAGATGGTGACGTGGAGCGTGCCGTGGAGCAGGATCTGAGCCATTCCCCGATTCAGCTCACAAGTTTCAATACTCCAACGAGTCGGCGGAGGGAACAACAGAATGAGCAACCTGCCGTCCCCCTCCTCTCCTCTCCTCTCCTCAGTAGTAATAAGACCCACCACCGCGTCCGTCCGTCAGCTAGGATTGCGTGAAGTGAAGAGGGAGGGGAGCGCGCTACCCTTGGCCTTCGTTCAAGACAAGAGAGGGATCCGATCTTTTAACCCGATTCCACAGCCACCGCGATCTGCTAGCATCATGGATTTCGTGAGCAAACAAGATCACGAAAAGGAGGAGTGAAGTGGGAGGATCTGGAAGGGGGAAAAGAGATCGGATGATGCAGTAGCAGTCTGTCTCTCTAAACTGTATCTGTGTGTACCTGGGGAAGAAGAAGCAGCGGCTCCGCAGTAGAATCTAAACAAGAAGAAGAAGAAGAAGAAGAAGAAGCAAGGAATTGGATGAGAGGGGGGGAGGGCAAACGGCGGAAATGTGACGTGCAAGCTAATTTAGAGCTCCCTCTGAGCGACACGACACAGTTTTGATGCGAACCTTGGACTCTATATGTCGACGTGACTAAAATGATGACGCGACCAGTGATGACACGAACAACTCGGCACCTAAAGTGGTTCCAGAAGAGGCGAACATGCCCCAACAAGAATTACTAGCTCACGATTGTCCCCAGCGAGAAAAACGTGTCGATCTGCATGGTTGAGAAACTAGCACTGAGTCTCGAGTGGTCAGCTCACTCTTATGCTCGGATCGAGTCACGGGACGAGTCACACTCTCTTTCTCACAGCGATGATTAAAATTCAACTAGCTAGGAATCAAAACAATTCACATGCAGCGGCTTAAGAACCTATACGGAATAAGCAAATAAGACAAATAGGAAGGTGAGTGTACCTCCACACTCGGGGCATGGGGAAGACGTCCCGGTCAAGATCCGTAACTCCCGCTACAGTTGTAAAATTTAATTACACTAATAATTTTATGGCCCACTCCATGCATGGAGGTAACAGGCTACACAATGACGCTGGGAGCACCGATCTTGGGTTGACGGGCAGCAAGATGGTAGGGTTCCGGGGCGGTTGCGGGCTATGGCTCTGGATCTAAAATTTGCTGGCCGGCAGGACAACAAACAAAGGTGTCCAAAGGGACGTTGACCTCTGGGAACCTTCTAAAGGCTACGACTCACCGAGACGATAGTGGAGGGTCCTTGGTCGACCCCGGTAGTGGCGGCCGCTAGATCTACACCGGCGTATTTTTCAGTGGATTTATACGGCAACCTCATTTGCTGGCCTGCCTCGGGACATAACTACGTGCTTTGGCAGGATCGGCCACCACGCCCAGATCCGGTGTCGGATCGGGACGAGACCAACGCCGATGCGAAGAGGACTTGACAGGCTTCAAACCATCAAATTTTAGGATCCATCCAATGGTCAAATTTTCCAGGTAAAAAATTGTACCACTGTGGTTTTTCTAGCTCAGACTACAGGACAGACTGTAACTTGTCTATAATAGGGGTTTGACCAAAGGTAAAATAGTGGATCTAGGACTTGGGATTTTTTTGGGTGAGAGGGGGAGAGGGGGTGTTCTAAGGTGTGGGAGGGGGAGAATGAGGGCTGGAAGGGGGTGTTTGTAGTGGGTGAGAGAGGAGTTATGAATTTTGGGTTGGGAGGGAGAGAGGAGAGGGGGAGATATCTCTCCCTTAGTTTGAATGGGTGTTTGATGGGGCCTTGGGGATGGAAAGTGTTGTGTTGGGGAGAGGGATTCACTCTTGGGAGTGGGAAGATTGTGTGGGGAAGGGAGAAGATTGGGTTGGGAAGAGGGATCACTCAGCATGTCAGACAATTTTGCCAGATCTTTTGATCCATCATTAAATCACCAGCCGATCCCATATCAATGGGGAAAGACTTATGGAAAGGGAAAATGGGAGCATGCCTTTCAGATTTGAAGCATGGAATGTAGTGGCCCAGTCATGACCAAGGTAGTAGGAAAGGGGTACCTATGGGTTGGTCTAATGCCCCAGGGTAGAACCACTACTATGACTGGGAGTTGTGCAAAAACGGACTGAATAGTCCCACATTAGGAAGAAAGAAGTTACTGAGCTGTGTATGTAGGATTCAAATCCAAAACCTGCGAGGTAGCAAAACACCTTTTGGGGACAAAATTATATGTGATGTCCCCAAGGTAGACAATACCTCACAATGGGGCATAGTAGACCGATGTACCAAACTTTTGTAGATTGGTGGAATTAAGATGATATCTGGGCACTTGTTGGAACTTGAATTTATATAGCATTATATATTCCGGGATTCCCTAGAATGCTATGGAATATATTCATCGGGTCTTATGGGTTCATGTCCTGGACCTTTCCCTACTGACCTTGATCAGTGTTAATTACGTCGGCTAGACGGTGGAATACCCTTGATTAACTGGTCATAAAATGCCGTTCAAACTATAATTACACAAATGAACCACTCACATAGGCTCTGTAAACACATTTGCCGGTACATAATGGGTTCAAAGATATTTTAGGTGGTTTTGGATTGGTTTGGGTTGATTTTAAGTCCTTAGGATTGTAAGGGTATTTTGGTCATATTACATGTTATGGGGTTCAAGGGACCATTTTAGGGTTTGAAGTGAAGGACATTCTATACACAGGCCTCCCTATTTTGATGGCAATAACTTTAATTATTGGAAAAATAGAATAATGATTTTCCTCTGTGCTTAAAGTCATGATATTTGGACTGTTATTAAGAATGGTTCATACACTTTACCCCCAGATGAGGAGCAGTGGAATGATGATCATATTAAGAAGGTCACTATGAATTTTAATGCCTTAAATATTATTCAGTGTGCTATTCACCCGACTGAATATGTTCATGTTTCTATGTGCAGCAGTGCGAAAGAAATTTGGGATAAGCTGAAGCTGATTTATGAAGGTACTTTAGAAGTCAAGGAGACGAAGGCTAATATGCTTATCTGGGATTATGAGCTGTTTCATATGAAAGACGAGGAGACGATCTCAGAGATGTTTGCACATCTCATGGAGATAACAAATGGACTGAAGTCACTCGAAAAGGACTTCAAGGACACTGATTTGGTCAGGAAGGTGCTGAGGTCACTTTCACCTAGTTGGCACACCAAGGCTACTGTGATAGAAGACTCGAAGGATCTTTCTACACTTACTTTGGATGCTCTCAAAGGGTCTTTAATGGCCTATGAGATCAATATCAAGTGGACGGAAGAGGATACGAAGAAAAAGAAGTCAATAGCATTGAAAGCAAACCCAGACCCAATCTCAAGCCAGGATAACTCCACGGAGACTATAGATGATGAAGAAGTTGCCATGCTCGCAAGAAGAGTTAGGCAATTTCTATGCCAAAGGAGAAGATTTGGCAGAAAATTCAGGAAGGGGAAGAAGCAATTCAAGCAGAAAGGGGAGCCATTCAAGCCAAATGAGATCATGTGCTATGAATGTAAGAAAATGGGGCATATGAGAGGTGAATGTCCTGAATTGTACAAAAAGACTAAGAAAGACAAGGGCATGAAGCCAAAGGTTATGAAGGCCACCTAGAGTAACGAGGACGAGGATGAGCCTATGTCAGAATAGGGAGAAGATATTGAAGAGTTAGTCAGAAATTTGTGTCTCATGGCAAAGAATGATCAAGAATAGGTAATTTCTGACTCTGAACTCATTACGCCAGATATTATAATAAAGTTCACTTTTTGAGGGTCAAGACTGCCCCTATTTAAGACCTCTCCCGTACTGGGGAGCACCTAGGTTAGTCATCTTATCCATCAATCTCTTGTCTCTGCACTCGGTCGAGCAGTGAAGAGAAAAGGCCTTCGTACATACCTATAGTATGGCCAAAGCAACAATGGTGTGCTCAAGAGGAGATCGGCTATAGCTCGCCGTTAGGTGTGTAAAAAACCCGTGCAAAAGAGATCACCCTTAATGATCGGGGAAAGAAGCTAGACTCCCAGCGTGGAGCTATCACCAGCCTAAGGTGCTGTAGAAGCGAACTGGATTTAATTAAATGAGACCAAACTAAGATAGACCTAAGCCACCCGAACGTGTTAAGGTATCTAGCATTATAACCATGTGTAGGATGTAAATAAGATGGCAGAAATGAAAGCATGTTCTTGCACAAAATAAAAGATATCTTGAACGTCCATGGCGTGGAAGCAAATGTCCCGAAGCGGTCTTGATTAGCGAGCTTCATATTCCTTGCTTGACAGAATCGAGAAGGAAAGGATAGCAAAGGATCAAAGATTCCTCTACACAGAGGAGCGACAGACACCATACGGGATGAAGAAGGATAAAAAGGAAGAGAGGCAAGGGCTAGAACTCCCTCACTAGGGCACAAAGACCCTGATGACAAGGAACCATATACAGAATAGACAGAGATCAATTGAAATCAAGGTAGACTAAAGCCTCGAAACGTAAGAAAAAGGGTGATGACCCTGAAAGGGTGAGGCAGAATGAATAGAAAACTGATGAGAAGGTTGTTGTGAAAGCGAGGAAGAGGAAGAAGAGGAATGACCATCCAAGGTGGTCGGAGAAAAGGAAGAATAGCCATCCGATAGGGTCAGAGAGGAAGAATAATGGCCACCTTTTTTTTGGCAAAATCATCTAATTGGAACGAAAAGAGAGTACACCCCCTATCCAGTGGCAGGGAGTGTTCTCACTCCATCTTCATGCCAATAGACATGAATTTTATTGCATAGGAAAAGGAAGAAAGGTTCAGAGGGGGAGACCCTGATGATATCCCGATCTGAGATCAATTTTGGAAAAATATTTGGATCCAGATATTTGATCAAATAACTCATCGATTCTTGGCAGTGGATACTTGTTCTTGATGGTAAGATGATTCAACTGTCGATAGTCGAAGCATAATCTCATGGATCCATCCTTCTTCTTGACAAATAATACTGGTGCTCCCCACGGGGAAGTGCATGGCCTGATAAATCCATTCTTAATTAACTCCATCAACTGCTCCTTTAGTTCCTTTAGTTCTGCTGGAGACATTCTATATGGTGCCTTAGAAACTAGACCAGCACCGGGGATTAGGTCGATGGTGAAGGCCACTTCTCTTTCCGTGGGTAATCCAGGTAAATCTTCTGGGAATACATCTGGGAATTCATTCACAACTGGGATGTCTTCCAGCTTGTTCTCCTTAGTCTCTATAATTGCCATAAAGGCAAGGAACGATATACATCCCTTCCTTATCAATTTGCTAGCTCGGAGAGCTGAGATAAGTGGTGTCTTGCTTTGCTTTTTATGGTGAGTAAAGACCAATTCTGGGAGTTCTTTGAAAATAATCTTGCTATTTTGACAATCCACCATTGCCTGATATTTGGATAGCCAATCAGCTCCTAGAATAACGTCATACTCCTTCAAGTCTAGACCTATTAGGTTAATAAGGAGATTCTTTCCCTTCACTAATACTTCATAATCTAGATAATGATGTGAAATAGTTGATTCATTGCCAAGAGGAGTTTCAATAACTAAATCTATCCACTCAGGTTCATTAGGTAGTGGATCGGTGAACTTTTTAGAAATAAAAGAATATGATGCTCCAGTGTCGAATAAAACATAGGTAGACTTTGAGTAAATGGTTAATGTATCTTCTACCAGTCCGCCTTCATTGTCTTGTTCTGCTTCCATAATAGCATGGAGACGAGCATTCCTTGTTACTGGATGCTTTCCATCTCCTGGTGATTCCTTCATCATCGGGCAATGTGGGATCCGGTGATCTCGACTCCCACAATGGAGACAGGCTCCCAGTTTTCTCCAACATTCCTTAGCCCTGTGTCCGGCCTTATCGTAATGTTTACACACCACGTTGGATGGGGTGGTGATGGAAGATGGCTTGGACTTCTTCTTTAGCTTTTTATCTTGTGAAGGCTCTCCTCCATTACCGGGTCTCTTCCTGTTGTTAAAGCTTGGCTTATAGTTGCTAGAACTGGCAATGTTCCTTTCTCGTCCACAGATCTTGTCAGACAGTTCCGTGGCATCTTCAAGCAACTGTGCTTGCCTTACCATCTCCAAATAAATTTGTATTTCTAGCAGAGCCAGCTGGGTAATGTACTGTGGCTTGAGCCCATTCAGAAATCTTTTGGCTTTCATCTTCTCGGTGCTAACTAGATGCTTAGCATACCGAGATAACCGTGAGAACTGTGCCTCGTACTCCGCCACCGATAATGATCGTTGCTTAAGAGCGGTAAATTCAGAGGCTTTCTTTTCCTGGACTCTGTCCGAAAAATACTTTCCGTTGAAGTGTTCAACGAACTCTTCCCAAGTTACTTGTTCTGGGTCTAGAGTTGCTTCGACAGACTCCCACCAACAGCGGGTGTCTCTCTCTAACTGAAATGTAGCTAATAAGACCTTCTCCTGGTCCGTACATTGCATAACCCTAAATATCCACTCGGTCTCCCGGATCCAATGTTCGGCATCGTCCGGGTCCGTGGATCCTGTGAACTTCGGGGGATTCTTTTTTTATTAAACCGGCTCCTGATCCAGGGGGATGAGGAAACTAATTAAGAATCAACAAGGCCTTACAATTTAAGTACGTGCATGGCTTCAAAAGTTCAAACAACAGTGTAGAATGAACATTAATGAGGCCTCAATCAGCAAATTAAGACCCAATGAATGAACGAATGGATGGATACAAACCAACATATTAAACCCATCCATCATGCATGCATCCATGCATACATAGCTAACATCCACCGGTCTTCTCCCTAATCAGCAACCCCCAGTGTTCCTCCTCCGGGTGCTACTCAGTCCCGGGTACCATTTGCCCCACCTCCTCCTCCTCCACCACCACCGGGTTATCCGTCGCACATATCTTCAAACGCTTCCAGCCATTGCCGACGACCTCATTGCTCATGGGGGCTGGCTCCATCGCCGCCGCCGCCTCCTTCTGCTGCTGCAGCTGCTGCAGCTGCTGTTGCTGGGAGCCAGGGGGGAGTGGTAGCCGCAGAGGGGCCGGCTCCTCCACAACCTGTAGTTGGTCACCATATGTAAAAGGGGAAAAAAAGAGAGGAAATTAAGCGAAGCGACCTCATTTAATTACATACCTCGTTTAGGAGGGCCAGCTGCTGCACAACCATCTCATCGGTGAACTCAGCTGGTAGACCAGTGGCATGGCCGCCAGTCTGCAGGTCGGTGTAGTGCTCGTCCGGCCAGATGGCCCCGGCGACATCTAAAGAACCCAACAACCCATCATCATGGGCGTCTAAATCTGTCGGTACCGGGGAGCCACAGAGCAGCAGCAGCATCAACGTGGCAACTTCATGATCATCCCATCGTGGGTCGCCAGGCATTGGCGTCGCCTGCTGGATGGCCGCCATCTCCCCCGCCATCGGTACCTTCAAAGCAGCAGCAGCGTCGTGCATCACCTCCATGTTCCTGCCAAGAAAGAATCGATGTTAGCTAGGATTTTAAAAGGGGGAGGGACGCCTGAAAGGCGGCAGGTGGGGACTTGCAAACAGAGCAGAAAGTGGGAGCGGAGGGCGGAGGTGGGCGGCCAGCTAGGGATCCGAGGTGGGTGGGGGTTTGGGGGCGAGGGTTTTACCGAGGAATCTTGCAAATTATACCCGTCGCCCTCTCTGTCAAGAATTTTGCAACTGGACACTGTCCCCCGGTCAAGAAAGACACGAATGCTACTAGCTAGGGTTTTAGAATAATGGCAGAGAGAGAGAGATAGAGAGAACAATTTGGAGCAAGTCTGGCAAAGAGAGAGAGAGAGAGAGAGCGCGCGCGATAGCAAGACCAAGAAATCGTACGTAGGATACCGGAGACGAACGTCCATCCTTACCTCAAAGGCTGCCTCGCGGTGGTTTCCTCGTCGGCGAGCAGACCCAGTCACGGCCGGCTCTGCTCTCCTTCCGAGCACCGCCCACGTTCACCAGGGCGAGGACCCCCCACAACTCCCTCACGCTTAGGTGCTCCTCCTCCTCCTCAGGCCTCCACGGAAAGCGGTGTGGCAGACATAATGATGTTGAGATGGATGTATGGGAACACTGGAAAGGACAAAACTGGGAGTGATGTGGAGACATAGGTATAGCTCTAATTGATGTTTAAGCTTAGGGAAAATATGTTTAAATGGTTTGGGCATGTGCACCATTGTCCAAGGTCAAATGCCAGTTAAAAGGTGTGATCTAATTCAATTGGAGGATGGCAAAAGGATTTGGGCAGGCCTAAAATAAGATCATTTGATGTAATGAGAAAAAGCATGGCCTTCCTAGGTTTAACTACAAAAATGTCTTTGGATAGATTACAGTGGTGGGACATCCATATTGCTGATCCCAAATAAAGCTCTGATGATGATGATTATGGGACATCCTAGCACCCTGGACAATTCTTGCATCTCATCCCAGGAAATTCACCGCATACTCCAAGAGAAATTAAACATATTATTATCAAAAGAAAATAGCATGAAGATCAATTCATATAATCTTTACAAAAGGGTATATTATGGTAACTTATTTGATAAATGTGTATAAAAGTGTTTGGACTGGGTTTATGGATGGGCCGGACTGAGACTAACTGTGATGACTAGGATGAGGAGAGATGCTGAGACAGACTAGAAAGTGTCCTGTTCCATTTCTCACTAGGATGGAATGTCCCAACTGATTCTGGCCAGAAAGGGATGGGATTGGCAACTATACAGTTTGACAATAAGATTTACGTTCTATCTTAATGTTTAAACAGATGATTTTGTTGTCACCTGATTAGTGGCTGACTGCCCTTTCCAGGTGAGAAGTGCAAGTGTTAAGTGTACTTTGGGTAATCTGGAAATACAGATAAGGTTCTGGAGAAGAGGAAGCTAGATGGATGAGTTTTAATTCTGTAGGGAGTGGTAAGTATATGCATGAAGAAGGGGGCAGTGTGGTTCCTTCAGCAAGGGAAAATGATAAATATTCCTTGGAAGCGGTTGATGTCCCTGCTCTGACATGCAAAATATCCAAACCCAGTACCGGTTTTGATATCAGGCAGGCCCAGTACCGGTATTGGTACTGCCCCCCCTTCCTCCCCGTCCAATTACATGCACTACCCTCGCGCAGGAGGGGGGATCGCGGGGAGGGGAAACAAACTATCGACTGTACGCCGAGCTCGGACTTCCGATCAAGGTGCAGCCAACTCCTGGACGAAGGTCGAGGGATATTGAAGGATGCCTGAAGGTCTGGCACTGAGCTGATGTCGCTGGATGAAGACAGTGGCCAATGCGGCAGGCCTGTGCAGTTCTGCCATGCAGGACTATTAGGCGCAATTGTGGTGCGTCGACTGGTACGGATGCTGCAGAACTCCAAACGTGACGGGACCAAGTTGTGGACGTCGCTGACTGGGAGATCTACAAGCCCTCAGAAGATGGCGGCCGTCTGATCACCTCGCTGGACGTGGTCGTAGGAATGGCCGGCATCAGGTTCCTAGATGAACAACTGGACCAGTCACCGATAGCGGTTGTGGAACTCCCAGTGCTGATGTCGGATCAGGACGAGACCACTTAAGTTGGTTCCGTATCATCAGAAGCCACAATTTTTCTGAAGATAGCATGACCTGAAACAGATAGGAGGAGGGGGTGTTGGGACCGACTTGACAGCAGCTTGTCCTGGGCGAATAGAGGACTCCGGGTCTGGTGCGACTGAGGGAGAATGGATGTCCTGGATGGAGATGTTGTCAAAAGTAGGTGGGACCACCTCTGGTGTGTCGATGCTTCGGAGAGGAAGAACTCTTGTGAAGAGAGCTCTGACTGATTCGTGCAGGAGTGGGCGGTGGAGCTGCTACCAAAAGGTGCTCAGGATCTGACCCGAATCTGGTGCAGTCACACGAGAATGGACGACGCGAACAGTGCCGAGGTCGGATCGCAGCTGGACCACTTCTGGAACGAAGCTGACTCGACGACGTACGACTCCACAGAAGCCTCTGCAAACGTGACCTTGGCTGCAGGCTGATTGCAGAGAGCAGCAGAGAGGTCTTCCTGATCCACGGGAGGTTGTAGCAGCGACGAGCGACTCCGGGAATGCCGTGGACGCACGGAGCAGGGGTGGGTGGACCTGGGTTGCTGAGGGAGAGGGGGCTGGGGCGTGGGATGAAGGTGGCTAAGAGGAGAGAGAGGGTGGCGGTAAAAAGATTAGGAAATTAGGAATTTTTTTAATTTCTGAAAATCCACAAATTCAACTAAAAATACACTAATTCAAAAAAATACGTAAAAATAGTCGAAACGACCCTCGCGAAGAGTACATCGCAACTGTATCGTCTGCGAGTCGATGAATTGAGAAATAAACTCACCGCAGGGTTTCGTAACTAGTATGAGAGAAAAATTCACACGGATCGTAAAACTCAACTCGGGAGCTACAAAAGCGATCTGAAACTCTCCAAAAAAGGATCCGAAAGACCTAATAATGATCCGACACAGATCCAGGGCATTACATCCTCCCCTCATTTAAGAAATTTCATCCTCGAAATTTAAGGACTAATAAAGGAGAAATAGGGAAGAACAACCCGACAAACACAACTACGAAACGACACGAATCACGAGACATAAAGATCAGAGGAACACCGCCAGACTATAATCACAAGTACATGCTCAAGATCGAGCACGGCACAAGTGAACATAAGTCTGACACCTCCGAAACAAGGCAACGTCGCTTACGTCTCACAAGGGAAAGAGACATGACTGCCATAATAACAGATCACGAAAAATGAAACGATAACACAGCAAGCTTTAGCTTAAACAAGGAAACATAGTCCTCTCAGCTGACAGCTCGACAACATCATCAGCACCAGTGCAAAAGGTAACAGGGAACACCTAGCACACAGGACACCAACGACAAATTCACAGAGAATAGCAGCAACATGGCAGCACCGGACCACGAGCACAATCAAGTCAGTCCTCACTCAGACATCATATCTGATCGAGTCGCAAGCTAACTCTACCAGGAATAGGGAGTATAGCAAAGCTAACCGATGAGAGTTGGTCCACAAAGTGCTAATGATAGACAAACAAAATCATAGAGAAATAGCACTTGCAAAAATAACAACAACGGCACCTGCAGAATTTCAGCTCCGTACGGCACACAGAACCACAGAACACAACTGCAAGCAGGGTCACATCAAGGCACAACAGCAGCTGATCACACGACTATAGGGAACGAGTCATGAATTCAGGGTTGCTACACCTATCTACTAGCCGACTGTTACTGCATCGGCTCCATCGGAGAATGTCCGCCACTGGCATCGCAGGCGTCGTCACCAAGCCGCCCACCCAACACCCATGGCTTACACTCCTATTGCCGCCGTCGGCACGCAATCACCGGCTACCCTGCTCGACCAAGAGTGGGAAGGGATTGAGCAAGCCATGAGGAACTATCTGTGTGGCCCAGGGAGCACTCCTTTGGGTCATCAAAGACTATTGCCGGCAATGGTTTCTGCTTTCCAGGAAGAAGAAGAGACGCAGTCGGTGCCTACCGCAGAGTCGAGGACCCAGTCGCAGGAGCTGCACCAGTCCCCTTTGTGAGAGAAAACGTCACCCCGATGATCAGTTTTCAACAGATTGGTGTTCCCGAATAGGCCGTCAAGGAGGATGTTGAAGAGGAACAAGAACTGGAGGGTTCACACCTGCAACATGGCGAGAGTCTCTGGTCGATATAGGGCTCTACCCACTGACCCCGAAGAGGTAGCTGGACTCGCCGCCAGACCCGGCCCTCTCACCAGAAGAGGAAGAGTGGCAGGCGAAAAAGCACAGGCAAGCGTCGAAGAGATCTCTCATAAAGAATCTTCTATGGCCCTGGCTGCCAATGTAGTTACCACCGGAGGCACCGGTGGCAGGCTCGCCACATCATCTAAGGATGCCCCAACTGAGGAAACAGGGGGCACGCCCAGTCTCCCCACCAGTGACCCTGGGATGCTGTACATGGTGCAATAGTACCAGCGGGGGATCGAACTACTGAAGACACAAATGGGTGAAAGGAATGCCCAACCCACAACATCTCGGCAGACTGAGGTTTTGCTCGAAGCGCCCGGGGGCAGCGGGCAATCCTCGGAAGTGACTCCGCAGGCCGCAGCATTTCCACCAATCCCTAGCTACACTGGGGGCATGCCCCTACAACAGGCATTGCATACAGCACCAGCCTCGCCACTAGTTTTGCCTCCCCAAGGGTCTGCGATGGCCTTGCTGGCGACAGTACTGACTGCTCTAGGGGCACAGCCTACCCACCTCCACGAATAAAGATGGATCTATGAGACTCTGCATCAACTATCCGCAATTGAACTATCTTACTATCAAGAACAAGTATCCACTGCCGAGGATCAATGAATTATTTGATCAGATATCTGGATCTAAGTATTTCTCAAAGATTGATCTCAAGTTGGGATACCACCAATTGAGGATCAAAGATGAGGACATTCATAAGACTACATTTTGAAGCAAGTATGGGCACTATGAATTTGTTGTTATGTCTTTTGGACTAACGAATGTCCCATTAGTCTTTATGCAGTTGATGAATAACATATTCAGGCCTCATCTAGATAAATTTGTTGTGGTCTTCATTGATGACATTTTGATTTATTCAAAGACAAAGGAAGAACACGAAGAGCATTTAAGGATGGCATTATAGATATTGAGGACAAATCAACTATATGCTAAGATCAGCAAATGTGAGTTCTGGCTCAAGAAAGTATCTTTCTTAGGACATGTGATCTCTAAGGATGGGATTTCTATTGACCCAGTAAAAGTTGAGGCTGTGAAGAATTGGGAAAGACCCACAAATGCTACCGTTGGCTATTACAGGCGATTCATCAAGGACTTCTCCATGA
Organism: Amorphophallus titanum; assembly: GCA_024336825.1. Taxonomy (NCBI): domain Eukaryota; kingdom Viridiplantae; phylum Streptophyta; class Magnoliopsida; order Alismatales; family Araceae; genus Amorphophallus; species Amorphophallus titanum. Next base: position 69,648 of record JANBPO010007965.1, on the reverse strand, counting down.
TCGCCGTCCCTCTTACTAGGTTAACCCATAAGGAGATTCGTTATGAATGCAATGAGGAGTGTGAAAGAAGCTTTCAAGATCTAAAGGATCACTTGACTACTATCCCAGTCTTGGCCTTACCAGTCGAAGTAAAGAAATTTGAGGTATATACCGATGCGTCTGGCATTGGCCTCGGATGTGTGTTAATGCAACACGGGAGAGTCATAGCTTACTCTTACTGACAATTGAAGAAGCATGAGGAGAACTACCCTGTCCATGACCTAAAATTGGCCGTAGTAGTATTTGCCTTAAAGATTTGGAGACACTATCTCTATGGAGAGTAGTTCACCATGTACTACGATCACAAGAGTCTCAAGTATCTCTTCTCTCAGAAGGAATTAAACATGAGACAAAGGCTTTGGCTAGAATATCTCAAGGACTTCGACTTCACAATACAATACCATCCCGGGAAGGGTAATCCTATAGCTGATCAGGGACTCAAGTTATTAATTTTTGAACATGTGTTTATTTATTAAATACTGGTATAAATAACGACTCTTAAGGAGTCATCTATCAAATGACGCCTTTAGGTGAGGCGGGCATAATAAGAATAGCGCCTGAGCTCAGGTCGCTATTTCCTTGGAAAACAAAAACACATAAAACGTCATGAAAACCAGAAGAAAAGGAATCTATATCTATATGCATGCTCTATTTTTCTTTAAAATTTGATCCAGGATTTGAGATTCAGAACCTACCTTGTACTGGCGGGTTGAACTGCAAATCTGGGTGACACTTGGGCAATTTGAGGAAGAAGACGCGGTACTCTGAATAGAGCAACAGTAGTAGCAAGAAATAGCAACAGTAGCCATAAGAAGACCACTTCTTGCTGCAACGATCCGTAGGAAGAAGACACACTAGTGATGGACTCGGGTTGCTTCTTCTTCTACCAACGTTCCCGCATCTCACAGGAAAGGAAGAAAAAAATAAGAATAGAGGAAGAAAATGAATCCTTAGTAAGAAATCATTATTCTTACCGTAGCTTGCAGAGAATAGACGAACAGAAAGGTTTAAGGGTTGAGCGCAGGGTATTTATAGGCTAAGGAACCCTGTAACTGGTTGGAGTTCGATTGGGGTTAAAACTTCCTATCTTAATCCTTTCCCAATTGATCCTTACCCCTTATTGGTTCCGTAATCGATCTAAGTTCCCGGTTCGAACAGAACACGACAGGTAGTTTACGTTTTATGATTCTCAGAGAAATGGCGCCTTGTCTGGGGGCGCTGTTTAACTCGCGACTTTGGCAGGGACGTTAGTTAATAAATTGGCGCCTGGGATTCAAGTCTTCATTTTATTAATTGGCACCTTGTCTAAAGGCGTTAGTTACTTCTTTTATTCCGAATAGAATTCTTAATGTTCATTCTAAATGAATTGACGCCTATTGGAAAGGGCGTTATTTAAGTAATTGGCGACTTTATATAAGTCACTATTTATAATTTTATTAAGATTTTCATTTCCTAAAAATTCAGGGTTGCTACAATTTGGTTCAATGATGTCCACACAGGGAGGGGCGTTAAGCCGGCCAGGCGGGGTGGGGAAAGAAGATCACTAGATTGCCGAAGAAGTCACTCAGCCGACTCTGACAGCTTCAGGAACAAACTGACCAGCAGTCGATGTTGTCGCCACCACGGGCCATAATGAACTCGGATGATGCCAAAACCAGTGCTCAGATGTCGCTATCTGGTGCAGGAAGTTTCCAGAATTTTTGGGGAATGGCCCGGAGGCGTCGCTGGTCGTGGCTGACTCTGGGGCAGGGTGGCTCTGCTCTGACTAGGACTATTCTCAGGGTGCAGCAGCAGGAAGACGACGCCGTCACGAGCACTCCCAGAGTCGAAATGGTGCAAGACCAAAGCAGAAGCGTCCGTCTACGAGTCTTCTTCAATCTCCAACCAGGAAGGCCTCCAGGAGAGATCGGAGAAGAGAGATAGGGGCTGAACAGTAGCAGGGTATTAGTGCTGGTTCTGTGTAGACTGACCTGCGCACCCAGGAGAGAAAATTTGAAACGGGCAGCTCCGGACTCCGAATGAGGCTCCGTCAGCTGGGTTGGAAGGATGACTGGTAGAAGAACACCCCGGCCAAGCGGTGCACCAAGGGGAGTAGAGATGTGGCTATAGAAGCTTTTGCACTGGTGCTTAGGTCTTCCCAAGGGTGCCAGTCGCGTACTCTGGCGAGAACGAACCTCCCGGAGAGCCACGAACTCTGATGAAGGAGGGATCACCTCGCAGACGAAGCCGACTGGAAGAGCTTTCCAGTAGTATAAGGTGATCCCTCTGGAGCTCTGATCTGCAGTGGAGACCGGCGCTGTAGCTGGAGGGAGCTCTACTAGGCTACAATAGGGCGCAGCGACCAATTGGGGAAAGGAGGGAAGGTGGGGTTTTCTATGGCAGAGGGCCCTCGGATCTGTAGTGGAGGAGGATGGGGGATGGGATGAGGTTGTAGGAAGGGGAGATGGAGTGGGGAAGATGGGGAGGATGGTCTAGTGCAGGAGAGGGTGCTAATGGTGGAGGAGCTAGCTGCTAGGTTGGAGGGTGGGTGGAAGGAGGAGGAATGAGCAATGTCCATCACAGATTTAGTGGCTGAGAAGATGAAGTCCGATGAGGACTTTGTGCAGTTCCCCGATAGATGGAGGTCGATGGCCAAGAAGTTAAAAGATACTCTGTCGGGATCTAAGCAAGTAAAGATGATAATCTCCAATGCGACTCCGCAATTTTGACATATATTGGCCATGAACAAGCTTAACACTATGGAGGAACTATGTGAAAAGGCTCGGTACATCCAAACTCAAATGAAGGATTCGCCCATCATGGGCATGTTTGAACCAAGGCTGAGAATAATGAGGAAGAGCAATAACGTCAATACTAATGTTGACACAACTGAGGGCACTGTTACCAATGAGCAGGTGGGCACGGTTGGCAATCCTGGACCTTCCCACAACCCTTCCAACCCAAGACCCCCGCAACAACAACCGTCACAACAACAAAAACTCTCTTTCTTTAACCAAGTCCCCCACCAAACAAACAACCCTCCTCAACCGTTCCGGCCATCGCCTCCTCCACAAAACCAAGCTACGCCATAAAACCTCCAAATCCCCTAGCAATACCACCGAGTGCCACCTCCTGCCAATTACAATCCTCAGCAGCCAAGAAGACCCATAGGCCCCAAAAGAGCCCAGTACCCTCCTTTACCCGAGAGCCTTCTAGATATATTCAATGCCCTTATGGCCGCCAACATGCTCACGTTGCCAAAGGAGAGGACGATCTGGTCGTAAAATATGGATACTTCTCGGTATTATGTCTACCATCGGCAGCCCGGTCACAACATAGATCACTATTTTCACTTCAAAGACTATATATATGATATGAATGATCAGGGCAGTATTGAGTAGGATAAGATGAGGCGGTTCATTGCAACCTTAAAGGCACGATGACCTCCTCAGCAGTAACAGGCTCAGCAGCCAACACAGGAAGTTCAGCAACCTCCACAGCAGCAACAAGCTCCAGCACCACAACTGGACATGGAGATTGTCCACAATCCGCTACTAGAGCACCCACCAAATCAACAGTTGAACCATGTCACCTCCTTCCATGAAGTGGAGAGGGGGCAAGGGTGGCACGAAGTTGGCCGGGGTCGTCTTCCCCACGCCCGGAGCATGGAGGTACGTTTTCGCTCCTCTCTTAGTCACATTACTCATTTTGTATATGTTTGAATGCTGCTACTTGAGTGATAGGATTCTAGCTCGATCTATTATTTGATCACCACTGTGAGAGAGAGAGAGTGTGACCCGTCCTGTGACTCGACCTGAGCACGTGAAAGAGCCAAATACCCTTGACTCTACGCCAGTTTCTCAACCGCGTGGATCCACACATTTTTCTCACTTAGGGACGTCCGCGAGTTCGTGTCTCTTGTTGAGGACATCTCCTCCTCTATTGAAACTCTATTGGTGCCGAGTTGGTCGTGTCATTGCTAGTTGCGTTATCAATTGGTTGCGTCGTCACCTAGAGTTCCAGGTTCGCATCAAATTGGTCTCGAGTCGCATCCTGTCCCGCATCAAGTCAGGGCCAGGTGGTCAGGCGGGTTGATTTTTGAGGTGCGGTAGTGCACATTGGATTAGGCCATGCCTGACTGTGATGAGAGGTGCTACTCTTGTGGTCAGCTAGGGCACTTTACTGGGGAGTGCCTGCAGAGACAAGATGCTAGTTAGCGGCGTGGGGAGTCAAAGAGACTGAGGATGAAGGGTTGAGTTATGGCACTCACCAAGATGGAGGTGTTAGCTTCCAACTTGGTGGAAGGTACTATTCCTATCCTTGGTTGTTCGGATTATATTTTGATGCATTCTAGTGCTTGCCACTCTTTATTTCTGAGGACTTTCTAGGGAGTTTGTTGGGCTCCCCGACAAAAGGTTCTTGTGAATTGTTAGTTGAGGTTCCATTAGGAGACTTCATGCTCACTTCTAGTTCCTTGGAGGGTGTGCCAGTGGAGGTCTAAGGGTGGTAGATGCTGATGTGGCTATTTACATATTACAATCTAGAGACTTTGATATGACTCTGGGTGGCTTGGCTAGAGGAGTTCTCAACAATGGTGGATTGCAAGTAGAAGAGGGTGTACTTCTCCCTTCCAAGAAACCAATCTTTCCATTTCCAAAGTGCTAGATCTTCCTCTTGCCGACCTTTCATTTCAAAAAATAAATTAATACAAATAAATAGTCAAGGCCCAGAACACACACAAACAACACATATAAATGGGCCATACATAAAAGGGAACCTAAATGGGCCAATCGGAAGAATTGTCAAGCAAAAATGGGCAGAGCGTCACTTATAAAGGCACCATTTTCAAAGAACCCCTCTTTGCTTGGGCGCTATATTCTTCAGGGTAAAATGTGAAAGTCGATTAGCAGAGTTTTGATCTAACTGGGATAGTGGCTGCTGCTGGGAAAGTCTCAACCAAGTAGGAGTACTATCAAGGGAAATATGACATCATTATGATTCAAACGTAAGGAAACTTAAATCCCAATAGAACTCTAAACCCCATTAGTCCTTCATCCCTATAAATATAACCCCTCTCAAACAAAGCCAAAAGTTAATGTTGCTACTACGTTCAGAGAGATCTTGCTGGTCGTGAGACTATTCTTCCGTAGTGGCTGCGGTTCGTTCCCTGCTGCTACTGAATGAGAAGGAGCACGACATCCTTTCATCTCCCTCGTGCTGTTACTTTCCTCCTACTATCGCTGGTGCTGTTGCCATCGCCGCAGTTGTTGTGGTAGTAGAATGGGAAGCAACATGCTGCTTCATAAAAACTCTTTCTGCCATTTTTGTAAGAAGAAGCGGTCTTACTGCGGCGTACTCCTGCTTCCTCCTGTGGTTGCAGAGAAGTCATCTTCTTCCTACAGTGCATCCTCCTCCTCATCGTACTGGAGGAGCTGCAGCTTCTTTTAATCTCTTATGCAGTGATAGTGTTACTATGGAGTCGCTGTTGCTATTATTTCCTATTCTCTATCTGTCATCCAGATCAACCCAAGAAAGGTAGGTGTTCTCAAGTTCTAAGCCAAACCTAGTAAATTCAGAATCATAACATGCATTTAGATCAGTAAAAGTTCAGTAGAATGATTTACAGTTTCTATATCGAAGTTTGGTTCATAAATAGTGAAATAGCAACCCTATAGTGGGCGCTATATTGATAAAGCGACCTCATGAACAGTCGTTATTTTCTTTGATATTTAATAATTACCCATGTATAAAATTTATTGGGGACCTATACTTGGGGCCGAAAGGGAGCTACATCACCGGCTCCCTAACCTTTCTTGATCCTTTTGATCCTTTCTCATGTGAACCCATCACGAGGGATCGCACATTCTTTGATCCCTTCGATCCCCTCCCTAGTGAGCCTCGTAACCTATAACCTCCATTTCACCTTGTCAGGGAAGTCCCCTATCACACCCCTCCCACACGGGCCAGTCCACCTACACTCAGCCAAGGGCCCGTTCATCGGAAAGAGATACATGCTCTAACATCTTATAGGGGTGATGAAGAAGGTGACTTTGGCTCTCCTGGCCCTCCCAAACCTCCCAACCCGAAAAGAAAGCCAGTGCATGACCGGTTCACTTTAGGATGTCCAGAGTCCTCCCAAGTTAATAGAGGCCCTATGCACCTTAAATCCACATTTAGTTGTCTTGGACCACCATTGCATATGTATGGGCCTGCATAGCATTAGGTTTGTCTAGGGTCATTTGTGACTCTACTTTTGTATAGTTTGATCAAAGTCTATACATACATTTGTCGAGTGCATACTGGGAGTCTGCATACGTCGAGTCGAGTTGGTCTAATGCAAGCTCGTAGGTGTTGGTCCCTTTCGAGTATGAGACAAGTCGGATCTCATGCGTACGTTATGGACTTGTATGACAAATATGGGATAAGCTCTACCTTCAACGCATCGGATCTAGTGTCCTACAGGGACCCAACAGTGATTCCCAGTGAGTCTTTCGAGCTGTCTCCTCCCCTTGAGAGTGACCTCACCCCTAAGTGTCCACCACTAGCCTCATTCCCATAGCAGCGCGAGCATATAGAATATATACGGGATAAGGAGGTGACGATTACTCAGAGTGGAGTGTACCCACGCTACATGGTATGGTGGAGAGCACGACCCACATCTGATGACACGAGGATCACCTAGGCAAAGCTATGAAGGATGGATCACGATCCATAGGAGTGAGCAGCCACACCCCTCATGCGACGGGGTCGAGTTCTTCCCACCCGGGGAGAATTGATGGGAATTAACACCAGGTATCTAACATTTTTTTAGTTTTCGCAGTTCCCAGTTCACAGGCAACAGATCTGGTGCCCAGTTGCAGAGCCTACCACATCTTCATCGCACATCTACTGGTGGTGTACCATACATTTCTGGAAATATCTTTGAAGCAGCTTCACTGGCAAGGTGGTCTCGTGTCCATTTGACATCTGTGCTGCCCAGGAGAGCCATTCTCCCTCGACTGCACAAAGTTGCTCTGGCTGGGAACCAGATCCTAAGAGCAAAAGCTACCATAGCCGCCCCTATTATAATTTGGCAATGACTTTTGGCTAAGATCTTCTCCTCCAAACCCTCTGCCCGCACCAATAAGAAAAGCATCATTCAGACTTCGGAGCACTGTGTTCCAGCATTTCTCCCCGGAGTGCACAGGTTAGTCTAGTAGAGATAGTTTCGGACCACCTTCCACCTCTCTCTACCTCATTCTCTGCCCCAACCACCCCTGGGGGCCTCATTGGTCTATGTTCGAAGAGGACTCTCCCACGGTCACAACGACATAAACCTCACCTTCATCGGACCTCCGGAGTGTTCGTGGCAGCAATTTTCTCAGGCCCCTGTGGTTCTGAGAACTATGCACCCAGTCTCCAGCTACAGACCAGGGCCCGAGTGTAGGAGCCCCCACGCCCAGTCCTCGGTGATTCCTAGAGTGGGGTTTCGGTGAGACCTTCTCCTCCACGTCCTATTCTAGCTCCAAGAAGAAGGGTGCCATTTGGACCCTGGAGTAAAGAGTTCCTTATTTTCTCCCCGGAGTGCAAAGGTTAGTCCCTCCTAAGATAGATACGACCCCCTCCCACTATTCTAGTTCTTGCACCCTACTCTGGCATCCTCAGGTCACCCCATTGGTCTCTGATCGAAGAAGACTCGTCGAGGAACGCAGTGGCTCTGGTCACGCCCTCATCGGACCCTGAGAGTGCTCGTGACGATCTGTTCTTCTCGCAGCAGCAGTTCTGGGGCAGTCAGAACCAGATCTGACCAGTCCTGGTCTCAACCCCACCTCACTCACAACCAACCTCGGAACGACCTCCAAATTTTTGGGCGCATCCCTGGACCAACCCAGGACCTTGTAATGGTTCACCCTGCACAGAGTTCTGAAGACTCATTAGAAAAAGATACACGTAAATATCCAATAAATATCTGATAAAAAATCTGGGACATTAGACTAAGACGGGCGCCCGAAGTGCTCGAGGTGCCACTACGATTACTCTCTCCCTCACTAGAGGACTCGGAGCCAGCAAGAACAAGCTTTCTGCGTGGCACCATGAGTTTGAGGGGAGGAAGAGAGGAAGGAGAGAAGCCTCACCAAGTGAAAAGGCCAAGCAGTAGGGATGTATGAGCACCGACGCCGAAGAAGAAAAGCACAAGAGATATTTCTGGCGGCTCCTTCATCCTTCTTATAAGGCCTACTAGGAGCGACACGTCCGCCTCATTCTGGAAGACGAACGGTCGAGGACTCAATCGCCATCGCCAGTGTACTCGGTGGGATGCCTACTGCGTCCCATATCTCCAGATGCAAAATGACACTGCCATGATGATGGTGACATCACCCGATGGGTAGGGGGGCTGCCTTGTGAACCAAGGAAGGCGGCAAGCGGTGAGACTTCCTGTGTCAAAAGTATGAGAAGGTTCGTGAAGGCTACATTAGATTTCCTCCCTCATCTACCTTCATACAAGTCCTCCCAAGCACCGAGCACGCTCGATGCACGGGAGTAGGGGGCTAATAAGGAAGGGAAAAATTGATAGATCCAGTGTGACCCAATAACGCCAGGTCCATTACAGATTCGGGCGACCAAGCCTATAACGGTCCACCCCGGCCAGCCAGTGGCCTTTTAAACATGGCCAAATTAGGGCCTATGAAAGCTTTGCTAGTCCACGGGTAGAATATTTGTGTGCGTGCATCCCGAATGCCGCAGAACTTGTCAATGGATGAACGTTGGGACTCCCATTACGGGACTTACCCTGATAGGGATCAGGTCACACCCACGCTGTCGAGATGCCCGCAATGAGGTCTTCCCTTGGGGACCAGACAAGTGGGCGACGGATGATTCCCACGATCAAGTAGGACACTATTTCATGAACAATGCCATTACTAAGTTGGAACACCACTGCGTCCTATATAAATAGGTAGAAAATATGAATTAGCGCCTGCTATACCAGACGCGAATTTCTGTTAAACATATTTTGATTTTCAAAAATTATAAGTTGACGCCTCTATAGGGAGACGCCTATTCTTGAATGGGCACCTACCATATGAGATGCCAATTTCCTGATTTCATGTTTTCCCGTGTTTTTAACCCTTAACCGTGGGTTTCTTGGCACTCTCATCTCACATCCGTAGATAAAGTCCCTGTTTTGATTTATATCGCTTACCCCTTAATTCTCGGTGATGTTTGAACCCTCCACGGGATATTCCTTCCTTCAGATTGGTGATTTCATCGTAGAGACCTCTGTAAGTCTAATTAGTCTTGCATTCTCTCAAGACAGCCGAGCAGGTTGTACCATAAAAACCCTATACACCGAGTCACAGTCATGTCTCTCTAAAGAAATATGACTATCTAGCCGTCACGGAGTGCTGATTCTGGCCTCTAGCTGAGAATTTGTCTCTGTCTGGAATTGGCAACTAGATAGTTAGATGCCAAATTGAAAGGGCGACCGAATTCATAGACACCAATTCTTCGTGCTTATAACTTTTTCCCAGAATAAGCGACCATAGTGATGGACGTGAATTCTGAATTGGCGGCGGTCATGATGGATGCCATTTTCCTAGATTTTCTTATGTCTACGATTTTTACATAAGTCATCCCTACATGAATAATTTCTATCCTTGAACTCTTTCATTCTGTGAAATCTACCTTATCATTCTACAATAGCTTATTCCTTTGGAACTCTATACTCGCTATAAACTATAGTGGATGTCTAAAATATACATGACTCAATGCTTGTGCATATAGGGCCCAATCTAGTCCTGGGAGCCCGAAAGTATTTGTGCCCATGGGAGTTATATTTATCATGGTGTGGCATTGCACCGAAGTGCATGACTAACTTGATTTATGACATTCCACAATCTCTTTAGTGTTTGATATTACTTGACATGACATGTGTGTCTTGCGTGGCCCGGCATGGGCAGTACTTGAATCAATGAATAGCCAATATCTCATGACATGACTTGATAATACATGCTTGATATCCTCTGACAAGAGCTATATTTGTTTTTTTTTCTTTTTATTCTTGTTCAAATTCCATTTTCTGTTTTGTTCTTCCGATCCTCCGGTTGTGAGGTCGGGTTCCTCCTGTGGTCACAGGAGAAGGGAGAGTTGTTCTCCGGTTGCAGGTGACTTGGTGTCACTTGTAGGTTCCCTCCGGGTTGGAGGAAGGGAGACTTGGTGTCTCTGGTTGCAGGTGATTTTGTGTCATCTGTGGTTTCCCTCCGGGTTGGAGGAAGAGAGGAGTCTGTTCCTTTGGTAAAGCTATGAGGCAGCCGTTGTTGGCAAGCTGTGGTGCCCAGCGGACGCAAGCTGTAAGGTGCAGCAGTGAAGTCACACTCGGTTTGAGTGTGGGGCGGACGTAGGCCTAGAGGACCGAACCACCTAAAATTCTTTTGTGTAGTGGTTTGTTAGTGGTGTGCACCTCCATATCTTCTACCCCATTCACAGGTTGCTTGTGCGCTCTGTATTAGGAACATTTTTATGTGCATGGTTTATATTCGAAATTGGAACTACTGTCAAGTGTTTGACCGAGTGCTTGAGAGATACTTGTGTGTTTTAGAGTCTCCAATTCATTGAGTGAATTTATGCTTTGAGTTTGTGCGTTTCTTTGGGGTATCTATCTTCAGCACTTTCAGTATTTTTGAGTAACGTTGTTCATAGATATCATTAGGCCTCATTGAGTGTGGTTAGAAGTTTTCTCAATCCTGCAATAGTTTTTATAAGGAGATTCATTCAACCCCCCTTCTGAATCCGGGTCTATCAACCCTTCAATTGGTATCAGAGCGGGTCTTTGACTCATCAGATCCAACGATCTGCAGAGGATCCTACTATCTTTTTAAGGTGCATCTTCGTTTGTGTCTTTCGATTCTCTGATTTGAGATCGGGGTTCCTCCTGCGGACTCAAGAGAAGAGAGACGTGGGTCTGTGATTGCTAGTGACTGAGTACCACTTGTAGGTTCCCCTTATAAAAACTATTGGGGGATTGAGAAAACTTCTAACCACACTCAATGAGGCCTAATGATATCTATGAACACCGTTACTCATCAAATCTCTCCAAGAAAAAAATATCAAACTAGAATAATTCACCCTACTCCGATTAAATTATCCTCAGCGAACTTAACAGTTGTCAAACAAGACCTAACAACACATAAAAGCATAGAAGCCCACCACACCCACTCGACGGGAACGAACGGAGATGCAGCAACGGATACCACCGGCGAGCAACACGGCTCCGTTGGCTTCTCACGGTTGCAGTCTTCTGCTGCGGTCAACTTGACCAATTCCGTCAAAGTTTGACCTTGTCAAGGCCACTCCCCCCTCATCATTGCTTATTCCCTACATAGGACCCCCTTCATCCACAAACCCCGGAGGTAACCAGACGCATAGACGCCATTGCAGGAGCTCCTCAAGCTTAAAGCTCAAAGAGAGAGGCAGCCAAAGGGGAACCTGCAGCAGCAACCCAGCCTTCTCTACGTCCTCTGGACCTCCGCCATCACCAGACGCAAATGCCGGATAAAATGGGTCTCAGCGCCTTCTTCCACTCCTCCCCCCGCCGCCACCACCACCATCACCGCCGCCATCACAGCCCCTTTTCCTCCCCTTCCTCGTCGCCGTCGACCACTGCGCCCGCCTCCCCCGTCCACACCTTCTCAGCCACCATGATGGAGGAGAACGTCTACGAAGCCGAGGAGATTGTGACCAAGTGGGATCCCCAGGGATCATCCTACGCCAGGAGCACCACGCTGTTCCAGGAAAGCCGCGAGGAGGCCCGGCAGTTCCAGCGCGCCGTCGCCGACCTCCGGCGCGCCATGAACTACTTCGTGGCGGAGCCCCACGCCTCCAGCACCGCGCTTCTCGTCCGCGCGCAGACCCTCATGGAGGCGGCCATGCGCCGCCTCCAGAAGGAGTTCCACCAGATCCTCTCCGCCAACCGCGACCGCCTCGACCCCGAGTCTGTCTCTGCCTCAGAACGCTCCTCCCTCTCCCTCAACTCCTCTTCCTCCCTCTCTGAGGCGGAGGAGGAGGAGATGCGCTCTACCACCCAGTCCATCGGCGAGGTCGAGCGCGTCTCCACCCTGGAAATAACCGACCTCCGCTCCATCGCCGAGTGCATGATCTCCTCCGGCTATGGCAAGGAGTGCGTCAAGATCTATAAGCTCGTCCGCCGCTCCGTCGTCGCGGAGGGCCTCTACAAGCTCGGGTTTGAGAAACTCTCCCAGACGCAGGCGCACAAGCTCGACTGGGCCGTCCTCGACATCAGAATACGGAGCTGGGTCGGGGCCTCGAAGGTCGCGGTCCGCACTCTCTTCCCTGGCGAGCGGGTCCTGTGCGACAAGGTGTTCGCCGCCTCAGCCGACTCCATCCGCGAGTCCTGCTTCGCCGAGATCTCTGCGGAGCCCGCCATGCAGTTTTTCGGTTTCGCGGAGCTGGTGGCGTCCAAGAAGATCTCCCCTGAGAACATGTTCCGGATCCTCGACATGCACGACTGCATCTCTGAGCTGTGGCCCGACATAGAATCGACCTTCTCCTACCAGTCAACGGCCGCCGTCCGGTTCCAGGCGGAATCCTCCCTCCTCAAGCTCGGCGAAGTTGTGCGGTCCATGCTGGCCGAATTCGAGTCGGCAATCAAGAAGGACAACTCCAGGGTTGCAGTCCCAGGCGGCGGACTCCACCCGCTGAGTCGGTACGTGATGAACTATTTGGGGTTCCTCGCCGACTACAACGCCGCCCTGGAGGACATACTCGCCGAGCACCCACTCCAGGTGCCGACCCCTCTTCCAGCATCCGTGTTCGACGCCATCACACCCACCTCAGCTCCTTCATCGCCGTCATCCCTGGACGGAGAGAACCTCTTGTTCATCTCCCCAGTCTCCGCTCGGATAGCTTGGCTCATCTTGGTCCTGCTCTGCAAGCTCGATAGCAAGGCACAGCTGTACCGCGAGGTGGCTCTGGCGTACCTCTTCCTCTCCAACAACCTCCACTACCTCGTCAAGAAGGTCCGCACCTCCAGGTTGCTGGAGGTGCTCGGAGAGGACTGGGTGGCGATCCACGAGGCCAAGGCGAGGGGGTACGCCGCCAGTTACGAGCGCCTGGCGTGGGCCAACGTCCAGGCGGCCATCCCGGACGAACCCACCACGGTCGCGGTGATGGACGTGCCGGCGGCGTGGGAGTGGATGCGGCGGTTCAACGAGGCCTTCGAAGAGGCGCACCGAGCGCAGGCCGGGTGGACAGTACCGGACGGGAAGATGAGAGAGGAGCTGAAGTTGTCCATCGACAGGAAAGTCATCCCAGCGTACCGCCCGTTCTATGAGAGGTGTCGATCGCTGTTAGGGGGGAAGGAAGGGTCGCCGGCCGTGGTGCGCTTCGCGCCCGAGGACCTGGCGAACTACATCTCCGACCTCTTCTACGGCGGCGCTGGCGCTGGTTCGAGCGTCTCGTCCGTTTCCGGTTCATACGGGGCTTCGAGCCGGTCTGTGTAAATTCTATCCTTTCCTTAATTTAAGGGGAAATTTGAAGTTTTGAACATATATAATTGTACATTGTATAGTTAATTAACCAGTGAGGGTGTTAACCAGTCAGGGTGGGAGGATTAGTCTACGAGACTTTTGGACATAATGGATTACGTTTGATAGTTAATCGACCGGTGCTAATTCGCTTAGATTAATTGTTTAGAGTGACACACACACACGTGGTGTAATTACACACTAAGAGTGTGCACCAAGTAAATGATTTTTAAAAAAAAATCAGTAGGCGAAGAGAGTAAAATTAGTTAGGCCCATTATGGCCCACCAGTATCGGGCCGCTTCGACCCAGTCTAGCCCATTACGTGATGCAGGCGGCGGCGTGGAAGTGATCGTCGGCACTCTGATAACACGAATGGGACGACGGGTAACACGGGAAGGGGATAGATATTGCCTCGCACAGCTCAGCCTCTCGCCGGACGGTCTCTCACCGAGCAATCACTCGAATCTCACGAGTAGCTTGGAGAGAAAGGAAGCAACAAGAGAAAGCTCTCATTCATTCATAGGTTGTTCATAGCCAAAATGATACAACCAGCCTCCCTTATATAAGGGTTGGCCAAAATACACCCGGACACAAATACCCCTAGACAATTCAACTAATGACCTCTATATCCTTTGACTATTGGCCTAACAAGATAAACGTCCACTAAGGGACTAATGGACTAATGGGCCTAAAAGACAAAGGTCTAATAAGCTAAATAGTAAATGGCCCAACACAATCACAACGGGCTAAAAGACAATAAATCACATTGGTGCAGAGTTGAAGGAATAACTCAATTTTTGTGCAGCTATGGCCTTCCCAATAACACCTTATAGGATGTGTCGGCATTGATGATATAAAACGTCACCTGGGTGACAAAATCGCCCAAGGCTAGCCTCACCTCAATCTGACCAAGCGCTTCCTCGGAATCCTGGTTGAATCCTGAAATTTTAACCGCGCTCACCCTTTACAAGTAAGGCGTCAAATACAAAGACTTGAAAGTCTTCAAGGGCATAATGTTAATGGCTACTTCGGCGTCAGCCAGAATTCGATTCACTTCGTGTCCATTGATCGTCCCTCTCATATATAAAGGGCGATTATGACACGGAGAAGACATGTCTTTGTCTGTAAATGTAATGTTGGCTGTAAACACCTCATATGCTTGGGCCTGTAACTTTGCAACATGGGCTTCATAGGCCTCCGGATCTTGGTGCATCTTGATGAGAGCTTCCCTTAGATCTTTGCTCCAAGCGATGGCTTCCCAAATGGTAACATGTGTTGGAAACCGCTTCATATGATGGATAATTTTACGGTCTGCCGGAGCACGGGTCTTATCAAATGGCAGGATGATCTCTGCCAAAGTCTTCGGTACCCCGCGAGACTTCTCCCGCTTAGAAGGACGTTCCTCACTTCGACCCTCCGCATTTTCTTGGAATAGTGGTGCCAGAGATTCCTCCGGAGATAGCAGGAGTTCATCTTGTTCGCCTTCATTAGAAGGACATGCTTGGCTTGTGGGTTCACCCCTGTCAGAGGGACCCGCTTGCTCTAAAACTTTATTCTGTAGTGGCAACCTAGCGAGCTCTTCCTCTTCGTCAGAGGAGCCGAGTATGAAAGGGACACCACCCGGTCTTCTAACCTCTGGGATGGGGCCCGACCCCTCTGAGGAGTCGAGGACAAAGGGGATACCCCGTTACTGTGTTTCAGAGATATGGCTTGGCTCTTTCCCTCTGAACAGTATGGCGACTGTCGCATGCGCACCCTCGTTCTTTACCACGACCTCGGCTATTTTTCACCGGACGATGCTGATACGTCGCCGTGGGAGCCTTTCCACTACTGAGCTAAATTCACAGATGATGTAAAGACAACGTTCCTACACATGCATCTAATGTTAAGATAGGAGGAGAAACACACCACAAAGACACATAATTTTAAGGTGGTTCGGCCTCTATCTAGAGACCTACATCCGTCCCTCACTCAACTGAGTGAGGCTTCACTAGTGCTAAAGCACTACCGTTGATTCACAGCTTCCAACAGAGAGAGAGAGACTCTCTCACCTCTGCTATCCAACAACTTGTGGGTACACAACCCAAAATGCCACGGACCTATGATCCCTCAGTCTGTCTTCCTACACGCAGGTAGGGAACAACGTATGGATATAAGTTTTGAGAAAAAGAAGCAAGAAATAGGAAGCAGACAAGGTATGACTATAGAACTCAATGGGAGAAAGGGATTCCTATCTGGGATAGAGAGACTAGACAATGCCTAGATGCTCTTCCTCTCCTCTTCGTGTCTTCACTACGAACCCAATAGGAATGGTGGTCGAGCTTCCTAGCTGCTTTACTAGCGACCAAAGGATGCTATCTCCCTTGCAGTTTGAGCTCAAGGAGATGAAGAATATGAGCTTCAGCATTGCTTGGATCCCAACTGAGAGAGGAAGGTAAAATTTCCACGAAGAATTCTTTACCGCCGTGCTCTAACTTATTGCTACCTTTCTCTTCGTTCTCCTTGTTCTATCTGCCTGTCCAGTGGTCAAATGTGCTTCTTCTACAAGCTTCTTCTGTAGGTTATCCTTATGTTCATACAGTATGGCCCGAACGTCCCTTTCTATCTTCTCTTCTTTTGATTCAACAGCCTTTTTAGTTTCTTCTGTCATACGTGCCGAAAATGGGAGTGGATAGGAGACCAGATCTGCAAAAGGCCCCACCACTGGAAGATTCCTCTGTCAGCCAATGATATCCTTTGAAAAAGTGAGCTTCTAGAAGGATTTTTAAGTATGAGCGGATCCTCCAAAACTAGTTGCGGATCTTGAGAAGCGGACGCTATCGAATTCAAATCAGTTCTGGGCGAACTAGATGGTGTGGACACATCAAACAGAAGTGTGGACACGTTCGATATAAAAATGTGCCACAATTTGTAAAAATATTTAAACATGGTGATCATGCATCATTAAACACATAATTAAATGAACAGGATTGAATTTGAAATCTACAGGAAACAAACGGTCTAATATAGGGCCGCTAAAGTCATAAACGATCGAACGACTGACCGCTAAACAATGATAAACGGTCTATATCAGGGCCGCTAGGCTCGAACCGACTCACAGGGTTAAAGTGCTTACGCGGTCGTAATCTAAGCTGCTACGGGGTCACAAACGGTCATACGATTGGCCGCCAGAGGATGATAAATGGTCTAGGCTTAGGCCGCGAGGCTTACAACACCTTACAGGGTCAAGGGTCTTCACGGTCGTATTATGGGCCACTAGGGTTCACAAACAGTCTATCGAAGGACCGCTAAACACATGAAAATGGTCTAGCATGTGACTGCTAAGGTCCATCGCCTTACACGACCTAAAAACGGTCTCTGGTTGGACCGTTTGATTCCCAGAGAACTCGAATAGCGGGTAACTCTATTGAGTTCCCTCCCAATTGATTCAAATCGATGGGAAAATGATTTTAAACTTGTTTCCTACCTTGTCACACCCATCCCACATCATTTAAACATCCAAAAACCTAAAGACAATGGCCATGGAGATTAAAACATAAATAACCAAGTTCATGCTTTCAAGACATAAAGATGATGTTCATGCTCTTAAAACATAAAGACGATGTTCCATGGATGGGGAAAACGATCCTAAGGAGGTAAGGAAGCCATCGCCCTACATGTTTTAAGATGAGAACACCGAATCTTCGTCGTTCAACCCGAGGAGGCCGCGCCCTTCTTTTGTGGGTTTCCACCTCCACGCTCCACCGTCACCTCCACGATGACAACTCCGATCTTCCCACGCCTCGGGCTCGCCAAGGATGCCTCCCGTCAAGCCTGCAATGTCCCGAGGTGATCGATCCACCGAGAGAGCAAGAGAGGGGGAGAGAGGGGCGATGGAGAGAAAGAGAGAGTGAGGGGGAGAAATCCTCCCACGTTGGGTTTAAAAAAAGGTTTGGATATGTATATATATGGATTCATTAATAATACACTTAAACCTCGAGTTATAGCATCCTGTAAAACAGGGGCTGATAAGATTGGGCATCCTTCATGGAGGGCACTGATTCTCAGAAATATAGGAAACAACATGTAATATTCAAGAATAAACAACGTCCATAGTCTTAGGCACTGATTCAAATAGCGGCCACGGTTGTGGATGCAGTTCACTTTTAAAACAAGAACAACAAATGATGATTTTAGGAATTTAAGACATGATAACAATGCATGCTATAATATGTTTTAACTTGTTTTAGTCTCATTGGGTCTAAGGTGTAGAGAAAACCTACCTTTATTAAAGGATCGGGTTGATGAATAGTGAAGGGACTACAGTAAACCGATACTCTATTTTGAATAGAGTATGGCGAGGAAGAAGAAGATGCCCTTCTTCTCACATAGGTACTCAGTGGGATGAAGATGGAAGAAAGGGGAAGAAGCCTCTTCACGTGGCAGCTATAGTAGGTAGCAGTAGGAAGAAGCAAGGCCTCCTTGCGGCTTGCGATGAGCAGCAGGATGAAGAGGATGCAGACGCGGTAGTAGGAACAGAAAAAAGATGGAAGGGGAGTCTCCCTCCCACGTTGGGCCATGGCAGGGGGTGGATGTAGGCAGCACGGCAACGGTAGCAGCAATGTAGCAGGAGGAAGAGAATGAAGACGATGATCAACCAGTAGCAATAGCAACAAGGGTTGCTATGTTCGGTAGCTTATATTTTTATAGAGAGGCAGGGAGTCAAATGCTCGGTAACGGAAAGTTTTAAGCTTAAGAAATGGTAGGATTGAGTACTTTCCATACCTTGTTCTCTGCCTTCCGGTTTAGCAGCCACCTGCCAAAACTCCAACCAAAACCCTAAAAGCTAAACTTCATGCACGATCGACCATGCACATGGATCCGGTCCGGGTGGTTTTTGCGCATGGGTTTGGGATTGGCCGAATGGCATTTGGGCTATTAACTTATGGGCTAGTTATTTGAGTTGCATGCATGAAGGAACTCACGTGGTTTTGGGTTGGCCTTTGGCCTTTAAATGGTTAACAGGTTTGGATACAAAACTGCCAAAGTGCAAGAACCGCTTTCGCGAAGTTGTCATGCAGACACACAAGAAAATAAGGCTGCAGAGACATGATGTCATCCCCAGCTTCTCGTGGCGGAAACAGACGACCTTTCCCCGACCTGCCTGTTCTGAGGAAGTGGCCCGACAAAGGAAGCCATCTACGCCCGAGAAGAGGGACGAGCTCCACACCTAGCATCCCTTTTGATCCGTGGAAGCGGACCTACTAGGGATACCAGTGGCAGAGAGACCTGCACCAGGAATGAAGACCGGTTGATCCATCCACCCCTAGCTGACGGGGGACAATAGAGCAACGAGGCCCACCAATTACGGAAGCTGAGCCAGTGCACTGGCCATGCCTGCAAACTAGAAAGCAAAGTCGATTGCTTTGCCTACCGACATCTTCGAGCAGAGAAGCACTCCCCTTAGCTCGGGAGAATACCTCATCACACACCTGCAAGCACGAAGGAAAGCGGTCACAGTCATGTGACAAGAATGCGACAAGAGGGATGGTACTCAGAAGCAAAGAGGGCGAGTACAAGGACATCCTCCGTCCCCTTAAGAACGGAACATGTCCGACTCAAGAAGCAAGACTCCCCTGCCAGCATATAAGTGATTGACCTTCTCCAACGCCTCTCGCCAGCCATCCAAGTACCTGTTCCGGTATTCCTCGAAAACGGGACCATTTGCTCCCGGTTCTGGCCACGGCCGCCAAGGAGCCGGCGGAGGTGCCCTCCGGAGGATTATGGGTCGGCCAAGGGCCTGTGAAGCATCGTCATCCGATGAGGTACCAGACTCTCCTAATGACATCTCGCACAAGGACTCCCTCTTCAAAACTCACCACTTTAGAGATGGTCATGGGTCCATCCCGAGAGCCACTATTTATAAGGAGAAGTAAAATCTCCAGAAGAATAAGGACTCCTATCGTCTCAAGTAAATCCACAGAAACCGAAGCAGCGGATCCCAAAAGTCGCACCTTTTCAGAGCCACCCTCAATGACGTCGCTCCGTATCCCCATAGAATCTCAAAGTTGTTCAGAAGGGAGGAAAGTACCTTTTGACGAGACGGTGGCTGGAGCAAAGTAAATTGTAGATAGAGAAAGTGCAAAGAGGCAAGGGTTTTTTTTGTACCTCTCTCACCCATGGAAGAACCAGGGGCCATGTCATGGATTTACAGGTCTCTATCCTTCATTAGAGGAGATGATCGGCTACCAAATCCCCCTCTCAAGCACAGAATGCTAGTAGAGGGTTAAAATGAGGTAAATACCCTCAGTGTGGGTTCACACAGAAGATGAAAGCTCACTTGTTTCCCCTCAGAGGGATGCACAAAGACCACATCTAGGAGACGTTAAATCCCTGGCGGCTGATGGGGTCTCGATTCGAAAGGAATTCCTTAAAAGTAAATTGTGAGAAGGGGAACGGGAGGATGAGATAGTGATCGTCAGTGTACTCCGGCAAACATGGAACACATCGCAACAAAACACTCAATACTATAGCCCCACGAGGTAGTTTACGCATAGTCGTAAACACTCAAGCTATCATCTACTTACGAAAGAGGAAGAGAGAAAAGAGATATAGTCAATTGGCAAATGGAACCTCACTTCATTTCTTCATAGAGCATTGTAGACGATGATGCAATTTGGGAACGAGAGTTATAGAGGGGCCTTGTACGATGGGAAGCCCACCTTCGTAGCAGCTCTTCGGATCGCTCACTCCTTCACTCCTTGCCTCGCTCACTCTCTTCTTTTTCTCTGTTGGCTTCCTTGCTCCTACTATTGCTGCTGCTCCCTTCGGATTATCCCCCTTCAGATGGGATTCATCATCAGATTCTGCTAACTATTATTTACTACATTTTTTATCTGAATATGATCACTACTATTGATGAAATCTGTCCTGACCTGAAATCATCTACGATTGCTCCTGTCTTTTGCTGAGACTATCATTGACCTTCTACACGTTTAACTCTGTATGTCTGATGGTTTACCTCCATTCTAATCATTCTGATATTAAGGGGGAGATTAAGTCTGAATTCTACATGATCTGCTTGAAATTCCTTCTTCGTTGTACATGTGATTCCTTGCTAAACAAATGAGGTACCAATTTCATAAGTCTAAGGGCGCAAGATGACTTCCCCAACAAATAAATAGAGAAGGTGGTACATGACATAGGAACTATTTTTCAGCCTCTACACTGCTTGGCGCCGTCTGTGGGAATCGCAAGTGAAAGGCCATGGCGCCCTGTGGAAGCCTCCACAACACCAGCAATCGGGGCCATAGGTCCCACCAAGGACCCAGCTCCCGCTGGGAATCGCAGGAAGCTTCTTCCGCTCATCCTCGACAGGAGGTCACCCCAGGTGACCTTGATGAACTTCGCCAATAGATCCGAGCCCTGACAGAACTCTTCCAGGAGCTTCAGGACCAACGGGTCGACCCCCAGCGCACCTTACCCCAGCTGTGGGGGGATGAGAGGGACCAAACTGGGGGGAACCCCCATCAAGTGCGAGAGGCATCTTGTGCCTCAGCCACAAGGACCTGACAATCCCGCAGCGTGCCCGCACTGAGGGTGTGCAGCCCACTCCACTCCAACCCAGAGATAGATCGTCGACTCCAATGCTTCAAAGAAATCGAGGATAAAGTTTGATACCTGGATGATGTCCTCTTGGCTGGCAAGAACCACGGCCTGATCGAAGATGACCTGGACTTCCATGCTCCCTTCTCCAGGGAAATAATAGAAGTCCTTATCCCGTCGAAGCTCCAACTACCGTCGTTTACCTCCTACGACGGCACTACCGACCCGGCCGACCACATGCATAGCTTCGAGCCCCATCTGGTGTTCCACCGCCCTCGAAAACTGTGAAGTGTCTGGCGTTCGTAACAACCCTCCGGGAGAACGCCCGGGCTTGGTTCGAGTCCCTGCTGACCGAGACTATTTCCTCCTTTCAACAGCTCAAGAAGCTAATCAAGGAGAACTTTATTGGCTACCGAAAGGTGGCCAAGTCTGTGGTGACTCTGCTTGCCCTCAGGCAGGGTAAAGAAGAGACGTTGTGGGATTTCATCTCCCGCTTCTGTGTGGAGGCACTACGGATCCCACATCTCAACGTCGGCATCGCCACTACAGCCCTCACCCAGGGAACACGGGACCACATCCTTCGACGTGCCCTTGGGGTCGAGGCCCCGAAATGTAGTGAAAAATCTCCTTATGTGCAGGAAAGTAAACCAGTCTGCACAATTACTTTAATTGAAGTTTTGAGAAAAATATGTACAAGGCAAATCAAGAAGATTCTAACTGTCTAATCTGCACCCGATTCCTTTGGAATTGGTGTAGTTCTTCTTACATGGCGAGAACCCAAGAATTGTCATTAAGTGTATCCTCTAAAGATTTAGGCTCAATACTAGAAAGTAAGGCTAAATTATCATGAATTTCAACTTTCCTGTATGAAGCTCGCGTTCACACTCTATCATCCACATCGCCGATTACATTCTTCAACGGATGGTCCTTATTGTTGACACCCGTTTTTAGCCCGCAAGTTGCGTTATTTATCTTATTCATCATTTTTGATGTCCCGAATTAATCATTATTTTGGAGCCTTCCTTGGATGGATTTCGAGCCCATTTTATTGTTCCATTCCCTTTGAGCCTTGGAGATCATGATTCTATTGAGCCCTAAGAGTTGTTTCCTCAGTTTTCGATCTTTTCCAACCTTCCAAGTCAACTTACGGCCCATTTAGGCCGACTTCCATCAAGCATTCAGCTCTCTTTCACTGCGCAGTCCTGACGCTACCCTTTTTCATCCCCTTCCTTTCCTCTATTCAAAATGTTCGATTCACTAAAGTTGTTCAATTTTTTGAGATATACAACTTCTTTCCCTATGTCATTAGCTAGTTCTGCACTGATTTGGAGTTATTCATATTTTTCTAGAAGACTACACTGTGCACCAATAGACCCGACATTTTTCCTATATTCTAGCCCCATTTCCTCCTCTTATGATCATCTTTTCATCTTGCTCTCTTCATAAAAGTTGTTCATATTTTAGGTATCTACAATTTCTTCTTCTACCACTTTTAATATTTCTACACCGTTTGGGAGATATGATCCGATTTCCAAAGTCGCGCAAACAGACTACAAATGGTCATGCAAATGACCGTTTCTTATTGCAAACGGTCGGTCGACCGACCGTTTATTCCTTATCGGTCGGTTGACCAACCGCTAAGCCAGCCAAGAGTTCAGCCGGCGTTGGACTTGAAAGAGGGTCCGTCAGTTGGCGAACGACTAGTAAGAGGGTCCGTCATGCTGGAGCATGTCGCATTCATACTGTCGGGCGGCTAACGCTACCTTCAGAGGATGATAGAAGCACCACAGGATGGATGGGGGCATTCAGCAACGTCCGGCTCTCTCTCTTCTTCCTCCCCTCCTCCTTCCTTCTCCGCCCTCCATCTCATCGCCAGTGGCGGGGGAGGGGGCGGTTCTTCAAGCTTCATTCTTTCATTGTTCTCACCCAGCCCCTCCTTTCTACTTGTTATTTCCCCTCTTTTGTTTTTTCTTTGACTCTTTGCAGGATGTCCCCTACCATTCCCATTTAAACCATATTCCATTGGATGGAGCTCTTCCAAAGAGTTGGTAGATTGCTCCCTCTTCCTCTTCTCTCGGTACTTGTCCCTCTGAAGCTCCCGAGTGAACAAGGTCAGATATCCCATTTTTGAGCCAATTTCTACATGAGGTAGAGTCAGTGGCTCGCTCTGAGAGTACCAGTCAAGCTCGCTCTAAGAGTACCAACCGAGCTCGCACTGAGTGCTCAGATTGTACCAGTGGATGATGTAGTTTTATTTTTTCTTTTGCTTTGCACTGGAACGGCCTTGGCCTATCCGATGTATCAAAGAAGCATTAATAAGAAGAAGAAGAAAGTTTTTTGCTCTATATTGGTTACATGTGCTTTTGAGAGAGTCTCAAAAATAAAATTTTCATAATGTTGCCGCGTTCCATGTCCGAGGGATCGGCGTTCCGTCGATGGTAGCCAGTCGGTACGCCCCTTTCCCGAGCATCTCGACCACTCGGTAGGGGCCTTCCTAGTTAGGGGCTAGCTTGCCCACCGCCTCTAGTGGTCGAGAGGTTTCGGCTTTTATTAGGATGAAGTCTCCTGGCTGGAAGTGCCTATCTTGAACTCTGGCATTGTAGTATTGAAGTAGGCATCATTGGTATTCCGCAGCTCAAATGCCCGCGATCTCTCAGATCTCACTCGCCATGTCGAGGTTCTCGAGCAACTTTTGGTCGTTCGCCTCGGGCGAGAAGCAGATGACTCGGAGAGAGGGGTTGCTGACCTCCAGCGGAATCACGGCTTTCATGCTATACACTAGCTGAAAGGGTGTTTCGCCCTTGGCCGTTCTTGGAGTAGTTCGGTGTGACCAAAGTATGCTCGATAATTTCTATAGCCAGCTGCCCTTGGTCTTGCTGAGTCTGGTTTTTATGCCTTTTAGTATAGCCTTATTGGAATTTTCAACCAGCCTGTTGGCCTAAGGGTGGGCCACCGATGTGAAGTGGTTGCGAATGTTTAGGTTGGCACATCTGTCTCTGAAGTAATGAGAATCAATTATCAACCGTTATCGCTTACAATCACTCGGGGGATGCCAAAACGACAAATGATTGATTTCCACACGAAGCTCTAGACGACTAACTCAGTGATTCTGGCAGTAGCGTCGGCTTCGATCCATTTTGTGAAGTAGTCGATGGCGATGGTGACGAACTTATTCTGGGCTTGAGCTATAGGAAATGGCCCCAGGATGTCGATTCCCCACTGAGTAAAGGGGTATGGCTCGATAAGAGTAACGTGTTTTGAGGTAGGCTGGTGGACCAGATGGTCAAAGCATTGACATCGGTCGCACTTCTGTATGTAGGTCAAACAGTCGCGCTGAAGGGTGGGCCACCAGTAACCTTGCCGAAGCAAGATCTTGGCGAGCAATCTTACTCCCTGGTGCACGCTGCAGATGCCTTCGTGCACTTCTTGGATTGCCCGACAGGGTTTGTTGGCATTAAGGCACTTGAGGAGTGGGCCGGAGAAAGACCTTTGGTATAGGGCGTCGTCCAAGATGACAAAACGTCAGGCTTGATACTTCAATCTCTGGGCTTCCCGAGGGTTGGAGGGCTCCTAAGAGTCTCGGAGCCAGGATAGGTATGGGGTCCACCCATCGCTTGGGGTAGCTGGGTCAACGATCATGAGCTCAGACTCAATGCTCAGTTGTTCTAGCTCTTTGAGGAAGACCGATCGAGTACCTTTTGGGCCGAGGGAGGAAGCCAGGTGAGAGAGGCCATCCGTGCAGGATTTTTCCTCCCGAGCTATCCGAACTACCTCAAAGCTCTTAAATAGGTGGGCTAACCCTCAGACCAGTTGAAGGTACTTAATCATCGGGGCTTCGCGAGCTTCGTAATCACCGTTGACCTGGCTGGCGACCAGCTGGGAGTCAGTGTGGATCCTGACTGGCTCGGCCCCTAGTCTTTGCGCCATCCTGGCCCTCGAAATAAGGGCTTCATACTCAGAAGTGTTATTGGATGCCTGGAAGTTGAACTTCAAGGCATACTGTAACTCAACTCCTTCGGGTGACTTGAGGACTCCAGCACCACTACCAGCCGAGTTGGATGATCTGTCAATGAACAGGTCCCAAGTGGGTCCTCGTGTGGACGGAGGTTCTTCTTCGAGCGGGACCGTGCTCTCTATGATGAAGTCTGCGAGGGCTTGTCCCTTGATGGCCGCGTGGTGCTGATAAGAGATGTCATAGGCCCCGAGCATGATGGCCCATTTGACAAGGTGCCCAAAGGCTTTAGGGTGAGAGAGGATCTTCTTCAAAGGTTCATTGGTTAGTATGACGATGGAATGAACTTGGAAGTAAGGTCGGAGGCGCTTGGCTGAGGTAACTAGTGCTAGCACGAGTTTCTCGATTGCAGGGTACCTCCTTTTAGCCTCGTTAAGCACCTTGCTGGTGTAATAGACCGGCCTCTCGATTCTTGCATCATTTTGGACTAGGACCGAACTTACGGTGGAAGGAGTCGCTGAGAGATACGGGTGCAATGCTTCACCCAAGACTGGCTTTGATAGTACCGGTGGTGAGGTCAGGAACTCCTTGAGCTCCTCAAAAGCCTTCTGACATTCCTCATCCCAGGTGAACGTAGC
Source organism: Amorphophallus titanum (assembly GCA_024336825.1). Taxonomy (NCBI): domain Eukaryota; kingdom Viridiplantae; phylum Streptophyta; class Magnoliopsida; order Alismatales; family Araceae; genus Amorphophallus; species Amorphophallus titanum. The sequence goes on along the minus strand of JANBPO010007965.1, from coordinate 43,935 downwards.
AGATGCCATTTTGGGTCCCCTCAACAGCTTGAAGAAGGGTAGGCATCATTCGACCACCCGAGAGAGGAAACGGTTGAGTGCGGTGATGCACCCGGTAAGGCGCTGGACGTCTTTGATGCAAGTGGGTGGCCGCATGTCCAGGATGGCCTGGACCTTGTCGGGGTTTGCCTCAATCCCGCGCTGAGTCACCAGGAAGCCAAGGAATTTCCTCGATCTGACTCCGAAGGTGCACTTGGCGGGGTTGAGCTTCATGTTGTACTTGAGGAGGGTGCCGAAGGTCTCAGCCAGGTCGGTAAGATGATCCTTAAAAAAGGCTAATTTTACAAATAAGTTTGTAACGGAAATATTTTTTTCGAAAAAAAAATCAGAAATTGCACTGAGCAACGCGGAGGCGAGATTTGTGGGGGCCGCACTCCACTCGGGAAACGAGGTACGCGCACATGAAGGCAACGGCGTAACGGTCGCGGTTTGTCACCGCATCCGTTTCACAAAAGAAACACACGAGCCCATAAAGGCAGAGGCACCTTAAAATATTGCCCTTTTAAAGCTCCCATCGGTTCGCTGTCTCGCGGCTTCGTCTATCCCAAACCGGAACCGCTGGCATCCAATTCCCTTGCCGCGTCTCGCGGACCGCCGAACCCAGACCCCCCGCCGGCTTACGCGTGCTTGCGAGACAGCGCACCGCGAGATAACAAAAGGAGCCAACGCTGAGAGCGTCGCTTTACTGGCGGTGAGAGCATATAACCTGTCACCGGGATCAGCATAGCCGAAAGCCGCCGAAAGCCCTCCTCACAACGGTGCGTCGACGAAGACAGGAATCTAACGGGGGCACGGAGGAGGGCTTCTTGAGAGGAACTAGTGAGGACCTCAACAATGGAGACAGGACGAGGGCAGTGGAAGGGGGATAAGCCCAAGAGAAGCATCCCCCACAGGAGAAAGATCATCTGCTAGACATCTTTATTTTCCCGGGTTCAAGTTGTTGGACAGTTAAGAAGGATTTAAATTTAATGGGGCTTGGCCAGATGACACCGGTCTCCTCGCGCCCCCATCTCCATCACCCCATGTGAGCACCCTCTTGAACCACGAGATCTCCCACCCAACCACTGGGCATCTTTCTACCACCATCTACGCATTTGTACACAGGAAAGGGCTGGGAGAGTTGGGAGTGACTGCGGGGCACGCAAGCGCACGAAGACACAGACACAGACACAGACAGCAGCCGAGGGGTTCGGGGAGTGAAAGGGGCGGCTTTGTTGCGCCGTTGGTGTCTGGGCGTTTTGAACCCACATTGCTATCGCTGCTGCCCTCGGGGGGTGAGGGTGGGGAGTCAGCGTAGGGTCGGTCGTTCCAGCGGGGGTGGGGGGCGAAATAATTTTTTAATGTTGACATCTTGGGGTACGAATTGGTGCGGTGTCGTATTGTATCGTACTGGTAAAAAATCGATATGGTCGATCGAACTGACAAATCTTACTATACATACGTATTAAATTAAAAAACAGTCCGGTCCAAACATTGATTTTACTCCAAAATAGATGAGACCAAATACTTGTTCGCTTCGATCACCGATTGGATTTTCAAAACATTGGTATAGCACAGCCTTAATAATGGGTTATCCTTGGGTTAGCCCAATTTTAACGGAACAACTGACTCGTTTTGTACTTAGTTTGCTAATTTGGAATAAAAGTGAGTTAGCCTTGGGTTCGAGTACCCACCTCCAGAGGTGGGTTAAGTTAACCCAATCTTGACTTCCCTTTTCGCCCTGGACCCACATGCCAATTAATCTCTCTCTCTCTCTCTCTCTCTCTCTCTCTCCCTACGAATGCCAATGCCACGTGCCGACTCCTCAGGGGAGAGGGCACGGACGAGGTGCCCTAGATTGCCAGTGCTGGATCGTGCTCGTTTCTGAGGTGCCATGACTGAGGAAAGGAAGGCCTGAGAGGTAAACTCCTTGGACCTTCTTGCCCAAAGGGAAGAACTCGCCAGCGATAGGGCTGTCATCCTCCCTTCCGTCATTCCATGGTGATCGAGTTCAAGGAGGATAGAGCTGAAGGACTAAACCTCCGGTGGCTCTACTCCTTGTTCCCCTTTCTCTTTAATTCCCAACCTAGAGACGGATGCGATCACCTTCGTGCCATCAATTCTGCTCTACATTGTCGCCACCAAACTCCGCCACGCCCTCCCCTTGGCGGCTCTCGCCCCCCGCCCTCTCTTTTGTTGGAATCGAGAGGGAAGGCCGACAAGGACCCCATGGAAGAGAAAGCCCCTCTTCAATTCAAGGTCCCTACCGTCTTGCTTCCCACCGAGTCCCGCCTTTGTTGTCGACAAATGTCGCCCCACCCTGTCATGACTGGCAAACACACCCCAGCACCCCCTACCGCCTCTCTCTCTCTGCCCCCCTACACCCAGAGCCACCCCCACCCCACCTTGATAGGTGGACCAATGAGGGAGAGGTAATGTGGCTCTTGGGACCCCTAATAGAGTCTTTACAAATAAACCCAAGGACTTCTAGGGAATGACACTTTGGCTACTAAAGTCCTATAATTGCACACATATATATATGCAAGGACATAAATAAAAATAAAAGTATATAAAGACAAAAATAAAATGTGGATGCATGGACTCGATTCCCATCAGTGTGGTTCTTAACGGTTCAGCTCCTGAACGGACCCAGATGGACCGTCCAGCATTCTCCACGGTCTTCCTCAGACCGTGTCCACTCCCAACTTCCCATCGGTTCAACTCCCTTTGAATGGTCCCCCATGGGCCGTTCTAGCCTTTAGGGCAGGTCAGTTCTGGCCATTTGATCTATAAATAGTTCTAAGTAAATCGTGTATTCTTTAAGCGGTCCCTGTGAGACCGTGTTCTTGCCGCCATGCTCGACGGCGTTCAAACCCTCCCCGCCGGTGGGCAACAGCCGGAGTGGCCTTCCCAACCTGTCCTGAGGGGTTGTGTGCCCCTCCTCCTTCGCCTAGGGTTACATGCATAGTATTAAAAAATTAAAAATGGGGGTTTTTGGCCATGGCCTACCTCGGAGGGATGTGGCTCCTTGGCCGGCGATCGGGTCACCGTCGTGGCCTCCTTCGCCGGTGTGGCGACCTCCATTGTCTCAATGGTCATGGGAGGGCATTCTCCTTCTGCTTCGGCCGGTCGTGGCGCGCCTTCCTCCATGGATGGCGGCACCGGAGCCTCCTCTGGTGGGTTCAACGGCGGCGGCATCGTCTCATCCGCGGTGGTTGCCGGTGGCGGCGGTGCACTTCCTCTGGCCATCCTTCGCACTGGACGGGATGCAACTTGGTGCTTGAAGCGCATAAGAGGGCTAGAGAGGATGGAGGAGAGTAGGAGAATGAGAATGGAGAGGAATGGGAAGAGGGGAGCTCCGGTGGTGAATATGGGTTGGAGAACGTGGGAAGGTCTCTCCATCGATTACGGAGGAGGAAGAAGGAGGGTCGGTCTTTTTTTTTTTTAACCGATAGTATGTACACGGTCCACAAAGATGTGCATTGGATCAATGCCATGCACGAGGAGCTTAATCAGTTTGACAGAAACAAGGTGTGGCACCTGGTCCTACCTCCTAATCATGGGACTATCATTGGAACTAAATGGGTTTTTAGAAATAAAACTGATGAGCTAGGTAATTGTTGGCATCCGCTTATTTTCTCTAAATTAATTGAGAATTAAGCATATGGAAATACTCCCTAAATAGAGCACAGTGGCACAATGCCAAAGGTGCTCTACCAGTCTACTCGGGCTCAGAAATCGAGATGTGTCGCCAGGCTAGGCAGCACGACATAACAACTGGGGATCGCCCTCGAGTACAGGATGCTGCACTAGTCATCAAGCCCAACCAAGTGTTCTATCCAGCTAGCCGTAACCCGTGCCGACATCAACAATCGATCGGGCCGGCTCTTGATCACTCAGCTTGTGGATTTACCAGCGTTCAACATAGCTACCCGAGCTGACCCAGGGGCACCCTGACTACAAGCCATGCCATGTGGCACCTAGCATTGAGGCCGGGCTCTACCCCTGAGTCGCCTCCATCCAACCCTCTGAAGTCAAAGGATGACCCATCTGGGCCAACCACAAGCTTCAAGAGCTTATAGCACCCTTATCTGCCCCTACACATGCGTGTCAGGAAGTTCCCCGGGCACCTAGTGGCGCCCGTATGTCTCCAGCCACTCTACAGCAAGCCAGAGCCCAACTCGGGACTCCCAGCAATCCATGGAGGCATGCACCACCACCGGGCACCCTCGCACGTGGATCGACCTACGCGGTCAGGTCGCGTGGATCCATGGCAGCACTCCTTGCGGGGTTTTCTCGGGGGTAGAGCCCCTGGAAGAAAATCTCTTTTTATAACAAGGGCATTCCAGTCTTTTGGTAGCCTGAACCCCCAGTCAAATCCCCAGCCAGACCTATAATTAAATTCCCAGTCAAATTCTCAATCAAAACCCCAGTCAAACCAGGCTAAAACCCCCAGTCAAACCCACCTAAACCCCCCGGGGGAGGGTTTAGGCAGACCAGCCTGACCCCCAAGGCTAGTCCGCCTAAACCCGGTAAAAGGTCGATATGGCATCATCTTGGAAGAATCTATCTTGGTGAGCTTTGATGGTTACTTCTCAAAAATGTCCGGTATAAGAACTCAAATCGGCATTCGGCAAATGAACTCTTGAATCTTGAACGGCATAGCCGCTACCAAATCTTTCTTCCCCGACTCTTGATTATCGTCCTTGGCATAAATACTCATAGAAATATACCCATTCTGAGGGGTGATGAAATATGAGGTGGAAGCAGTAGGTTTCATGAGTAATGCAGGTTTAATGGAAAGGGTAAACGGAAGCAGAGGTTGAAACACGTCGGGCTTCTTCCCTTGCTTGGAAGTGGACGGGGTTGACTAGAGTGAAAAATAGGTAAATCCTGCTCAGGATTAGCCACAGGTTCAAGTAAAGGTGTAGGTGGAGGGTTGGTAAATGCTGGCTTTGGAGTCATAGGGATAATGGAGGGCCGAGGTGGCGGTAACGAAAGGCTACTTGGTTTATGGAGGGGTTCGGCGGGAGGTTCAGCGGGAGCCGGTGGTATGGAGGCTAATGGTGTGGTAGTCGAAGTTTTAAAAGGAGAAGGTTTGATGCATAGGAAGCGCCAGATGGGGCGAGAGGTATTAAGGATAGGAGAAGAGTCATGGTGTACCAGTGTGGGTGATTGGAGTATCGACCCATCATCATAACACTAAGAGGTTTTGGTAAACGGGGTTGGGGATGGTGGCTTCATCCTGAGCGGGGGGTTCGTCGGGTAGCAATTGAGGGAGCAAAAAATGGAGGAAACACGGAATGGGTGCCTTTGGGACTTCAACATCTTGTGCTGGCTCCAATTCATCATAATCATCAAAATCAAGTGGACGCCGTGGTGGAGGCGTAATAATGGGCAGTGGTGAAGTGTCATGTGGAAGATTTTATGGAGGGAAATATGAGGGCGGAGGACCGTATGAATGAGTGATGTGGATGGGTGGAGGGCAGACGACGTCCACTTGATCATTGAAGCTTGTTGAAACATCTTGCTCACTTGAATCTATAATGCCATTATCTCTCCTCTCCTTCCAATCTTTTTCCATCTTGGTGAATCTAGACAAGGATCTAAGGCGTGTATCCCAACACCCGGGACTGGGATTTTCACTAGAAGAATATTACTATAGTGGACGTTATGAGGTAGACACCATCTCTGTCCTCCCCTCAACAGATGAAGGCTTGTCGAGGGCAGCATTTGATGAAGACCCGGTAGAAACTAAACAAGGCCAAGCCCTTCAACTGCTAGACCAAGGGCCAGAAGTCACCACCGCCTGTAGAGGCTGGGAACATGTCCGTTATGAAGAAACGACCTTACAGACCAAATTTGACACGACTAACAACAGTGAAGATGAAGACATTAAAGAAGGAGCAGCCAACTATTCCTGTAGCCCTCCTCTAGTAATGATATGGCCCAAACCCATCAATAAGGTTCCTATCACGATGGGTCAAACGATCTCTACTGATGAAGACATAGCCAATAGGGAACAAGCTATCCCTGCCAAAGTTGCTATGATTCAAGCCGTTGAGAGGAAGCAAGGCTGTCCTCTTGTCTGGCAGAGATCGGCCATACAAAGCCAATGATCCCGTCCTGACTTAACGATGGATGAATCCCATCCTGACAAAGCCAATGATCGGCCATACAAAAGCAAAGCTGAAGAGGATCTACCAGAGGGGCAACCCGCATTGTTGTCATCGCTCAAGTTGCAATCTCCTGAAGGGATTCAGGGGCAGCATAATCAGGACATCGAGGTTCTGGAGCTCGATGATGATATGTAAGATTTCGTGGATCTTCAACCAACGCCTCTGAAAATTGAAGATGGAGGTCAAGCCACAGTTGATGAATTAATAGAGGTTAACCTGGGGAGTGAAGATGACCCTCGGCCTACTTTTCTTAGTGCCCAGCTCTCTTCAGAAGAGTGAATGTTATACATCCAGCTTCTACAAGAGTTCCGGGATTGCTTTGCCTGGAGCTATAAAGAAATGCCAGGACTCAGCCCCGAAGTTTCATAACATGAGTTGGCTATAAATCCTGAGGTGGAGCCAGTGAAGCAGCCGCCGCGACGTATGAGGCCAGAGCTCATTACCCAGATATGCAAAGAAGTTGACAAGTTGATTATAAGCACGGAAGGTAACACCACTTAACGAGAGTCCGACTGAATCGACAAGCAATAATAAATAAACGGAAAAACTCTCTACGACTAGTCATACCGTACAAACCAACCTCGGTCAGTAAAACACGAGTCCGTACCTGCCAGAAGATAAGAGCTCTACCCACTAGAAGCAACACCGACTGCGTCCCATGACGTCTTACACCGTGCCTAAGTGTCTCCCTACTCGCCCCAGGCGGAGACTAAGACACACTCACAAGTACCATGAACAAGGACTAGCTAGTGTCGCGCTCGTCAGCGCAGGTCCTCTACCCCCAACTACGTGTGCACAGACAGACTATCTGTTCTAGGTCGGGTCCTCTAACTAGTTTTTCCCCCAGTCGGACTCAGGCTGCAAAGGCAAGGGGCCCTACGAAAACCAGCTTAAAAATCGTCTCACTCGGGCCACTCTCTCCACCACTCCCAAATGGGTCCGCACCCGCATGCGCAAGAAAGTTACGACTAGTGGAAAGGTCACTAGAGGTGAAACTCGACTCACAGAAATCACCAGTCGAAAGGAAACAGGACGGCAGTCCACTCAGGACTATCCCTAAGCCTAGTGATCCTCTCTGGACCGCAAGGCGGGCCTAGCGCCCCTCTCTGAGACAGCAAGGGTCAGCCAAACGGTCGAACCATGACTACAAAAGCACGAGCCACAGAAGAGCCTAGCGGTCTATCGCTAGACCGCTAAGCCAGCCAAACGGTCAAGCCATGACTGCAAGGGAATGGGACACAGGAGAGTCTAGCAGTCTATCGCTGGACCGCTAAGCCAGCCAAACGGTCCTCTCTGGACCGCAAGGCAGCAAGAAACAGTCGTGCCCCGACCGTTACCCAACATGTGGCTCCCAACGGTCGGAAATACGCACCCCGAGGATGCTCCGGTCAAACTGGAGAAACGATCATCCAGCGACCGCTAATCAAAGGGTAGCGGTCTATCGCGTGACCGCCACCATGAGCCTAGCGGTCCTGGGTAGACCGCTAAGGCCTACCGACACTACAAGGGTGCTTAGCGGTCTCCTGAGGACCGCCCTCGCGGAGTAACCCCTCCCCCCTCTGGGGGCTAGCTGTGGCCTGCCCAACTCAGATGCCGGGTCCCATGGGCGACGAGCTCAAGAGCTTAATGGACAGCCTAAGCTCTCTCCAGATCACCACCGCCAACGCAGAGCGAGCAGGAGAGGTCTCGGAGGCGAAGGAAGGCGAAGAGGCGGACGGGGAAGAGGAGGAAGTAGAGGAGGAGGAGGAGGAGGACGACGACGAAGAGGACGATGATGACCTGCTTGTCACGGTCGGGTTCGCGGAGAAGCCCAAAAATCCCCAGTGCCTTCTCCGCCATCTCTTCCCCAGCAAGGCCGGAGGCGTCCCTGTGTGTGCTTGATGCTCTAGAGATCTAATTTCCATTCCTTTTCTGGGAATTTGTTCTCATGAATGTCTAATTGCTCCCAGGCGTGGTTGGATCCTGTGAACCTGCCTCCGGAGAAGTCCAGGACCTGCGGCTTCTGTGGCGACCCTCTGCAATTCCTTCTCCAGGTCTATCACCGGATGAAACTCTCTCTTCAATCCATTTCCTTCTAGGTTTGAGTTTGCGCGGAATGAAAAGAGTTACCTTTGTATTTCCCGATAAAAATTCGTAGGTTTATGCGCCGCTATCCGAGAAGCAGGCAGCTTTCCACAGGACGTTGTTCGTGTTCATGTGCCCATCTATGGGTTGTCTTCTCCGAGACCAGCACGAACAGTGGAAGCAGAGGAGAGAGTATCCTCCTAGAAGGTGCCCTATACCTTGATGCTTTAAGTTTGTGTAGCTCTTCTAAGTTTCAATTGTATTTCCTCCCTTTTGGGTGACATTTACCAGAAAAATATATATACTGTTTTTGAAGTGTGAAGGTTTTCCGTTGCCAGCTGCCGCGATCTAATCCTTTCTACTCGAGAGAGCCTCCGAAGTATGATGGCTCTGACAAGCCATCTGGTGCTGGAGGTAACTACGAAATCTTGTTTTGTTCTCATGCTGTGCATCTATTTATCCTCACGGAGGACTTCCTGCCCAAAAGTCCATCAGGTTGTAAAAACTCTCGAGTACCTAGATTATTGATTACATTATGGAGCATAGCCGACGAGTAACGGGACCCTCGAAAAATAAGGAGTGGTAGGAGATGCCCCCATCACCCCCTTTCCTCTTACTCTTGGACTTCTTCTTGTTCTTCTTCTTTGTCCCTTCCTTGGTAGGTGGCTACTCACAAGGGAATTCGCCCTACAGGGGTGGCTCTTCTTCCGCTAGAGTCTCGCCTTCGGCTTCGGGGGAAAGCTCGAGTGACTGGAACTGCTCCCACGGGACATACTCCTTTAGTTTGACAGACCAGACCTCGGGCTATTTGTACTCTTCAAGTTCTTCGATGAGGGCCTGTAGTCGTTTGACTGCGGGGTTGACCTCCTTACACACCCGCACCGGGGTGAGCTCCTTCTTATTATGAGTCAAGCCCCTCACGACTAGCCGTGGGGCTGTATCGTGCCATACTGGGGTCACCAGTGGCGGTGTAGGTTTGGGTGTGACGCCCCTCACATGGATTCTCGTACTGGGATGGGGTGGTTGCTTTCTTTTAGTATTAGTCAGGACGGACTTCCAGCCCTCTTGTTCTTGGCCCGGTTCCCGAATAAAAGCTTCATAAGTGTGCCGGGTACTAGCTCCTGACACTTCTTCAGACAACTATTGATACAGCGACACCATGTTGATAGTTGTGGCTAAGTTAGGCATTTAATGCGGCTGTGGGGTTTCCACTTTGAGTTTGCCCATGTCGAGCTCCCCCTTCTTGATCAAAGACTCGATGATGTCTTTGAAGATGTAGCAATCCTCGATGCTATGTCCGATCATCTAGTGATACGGGCAGAAATGAGGGTTGTCTTTCTTTCTCAGATCACCTGGCCTCTTCGGCTCAGGGAGTGTGACCGTATTGTATTTAGTAGCCCACTCGAACAAGAGTCGAGTTTTGTCCCGGGATAAGGAATAGAGCTTGCTTCTCATCTTCTCCCACAGGGAGGTGCCTTCTCGTCGGTCGACGGGCTTGGCTGGGAGGGACTTGGCCGCTTCCTTGTCTTTCTCGTTCTGCCTCTCGAATGCTTTGAAGTCCACTACATGGACTTCTTGTGGCACTGGCCTCTTATCCGGACTCTCCAAATATGCACATGCTGCCGTGAAGCCGCCACCGGAGTCACGGCAACGAAAAGAAATCAACTACCATGAGGCTCACAGCCCGTGGACCCCGAAAAGAACTAAGTGGACCGTTAATCGGGCTCGAAATAGGCCCAAGTCTATCTCAACGGCACACTCCACTGGGGTAGCCTTTTAGCGGCACACCTAGCCCTTGCCCCTTCAGCGGCACGCTCAACGTCGCCCTCCAGCTGCACGCCATGCCGCCCTCCAGCAGCACGCCCCCGTGGTGCTCAGCGGCACACCTGGCAAGTCTTCCCCGGCACGCCTCCTGGGTGCCTTTGGCGGCACGCCCCCCGCGAAGCTCCAGCGGCACGCCCCTTCAACGGCACGCTCACAAGCCTTCGCCGACACACCCGCGGTGTGGCTTCCCCGGCACGCCCGCGCCAAGGCCTTCACTGGCACACCCGGCTGGGTGTTTTCACCGGCACACGCCCAGGTTAATACCTTCCCTGGCACACCCAGTTGGGTGTTTTCCCCTGCACACCCCTGCGTGTCCATTCAGCGGCACACCCAGGGTGGCCTTCCACCTGTGCCATCCCTTCAACGGCACGCTGGTTGTGCCGTCCCACGGCACGCCCAAGCGTTCTCTTTACTGGAACACCTAGGCTAGCCCTTCAACGGCACTCCTGCAAGCTCTTCCAGTGGCACACTCGGGCAGCTACTCAATGGCATAGCGGCCCAGCTCCTTAGCGGCACACCTTGGTTCCTCCTCTACCCGGTACATCCGGTGGAATGACGTGATGCCCATCCCCTAGGGATCTTTGGTGCGTAGCAAACCCACTGAGCTGTCGACCGAAGGAGAAGGCATGCAGGCTACTTCCCCCTGCCACCGAGGACGCCAAAGTCAAATCTTCATCAATGCCCCACGCTCCCGCCCCTGTCGGTCGCGTCTGAAGGCTCCCTGTCGTTGGAGTATAAAAAACCACTCCTTCCACCAACAACAGAGAGAGAGACGGTAGACACACACCAAAGAGAATGCCCAAAGACACTGGCAGGGAGAGGAAGAGAAGGAGAAGAGAGGAAGAAGAAGAGAAGAAGAAGGTGGCCCTTCCTCCGACGGCCACCAAGAAAAGAGAGTAAGAGAGAGAGAGAGGGAGAGAGAGAAATGTAATAGGGGGAGTGGAGGAGAGCAGGGAGCCGTCGCCCCTGCTCAATCCCAGCTTCCCCCTTATCTTCTTCCTTTTATTTCTTTCCCTCCTCCCACAGCTATAACCTTGCTCCGACATTTGCAATGCATATGGCCCTTCGTGTCCCTTTTCTTCTTGAATGAGATGCTTACTCTTTGAGTCCCTCACCGTCTTCGATGGTTTGTTTCTTGTGTGTACTCTATGGCTTCCCCTCCTTCCCCGTCGGTTTACTCCATGATTGGTGGTCTTTAGCCTAGAGGAAATTGGTTCTTCCCCTCTCTGAACCTGACGGGCTTAATGTACTTCCTTGGATTTCTCCCCTTGGCTGCCTCTCCCTCTAGCCTAGTTCCTTTCTCTTGGGTCTTGGCTAAGCCCAGATGCCCTATGACTTCTGCCTTCCCTCCAGCTACGTCTTCCTTGGCTAATCCTTGGCCCCCCATGCCCTCAAGCTAACCCTAATCCATACGCCTTCAACAGTGCACGCTTTGGCCAGCCTGTCACCGGTACGCCCCTTGGCCGGTACATCCTTCACCCTAGCCTGACCTCGCCCGGTGCACCCTTTCACCAGCACAGTCCCCTGGCAAGTGTGTCTTCAACCCTTTGGCCTTCCCCAACACAGTCCCCTCTCCAGAGACCAGCCCAGTGCACCCCTGGGCCTGTTGGCCGGTACACCAGACCCTGACCTTCACCCCTGCACCTTGGCCAGTCCTAGAGTCGTCACCCACTCATCATTTCCTCTGGGTTTTCTGAAGTTTTATCAAAGGTGTTGCCACTCTCAGGCGCCCAACTCCGACTGTCGGGTTCCACCACTCTATGTGGGCGGGTTCCGCCACACCCTTCTCCCCTGGGCCTCTGTCGGCACACCCGCCCAAACTGCCCTTCGCCGATACACTTGTCAACGAGGTCTTCCCCGGCACACCCCTAGCTGAACCCCTTGGCCGGTATGCCCTTCTTCTCCTCTTTTCCCATTTGCTGGTACACTCTTCAACACGCTTATCCCCTGGGCCTTCACCAGTGCACCCTCCAGCATGGTCTTCCCCGGTAGACCTCCACGCCCCTTAGCCAATACACCTTACCTAAGGCTTACCAGGTACACCCCTCTAGTGCCCAGGCCAGCACACCCAGCTGTGCCTTGGCCAGCACACCCAACCCCATGCCTCGCCTGGCACACACTAACCTCGCCCTCGATATGCATTGACCTCAGCCCAACTAGCGTCAACCTTAGCTGCCTGTTGGTCCTAACCTGCACCGACTTCATGCCTCGCATGCATAAAACCTGCGTCGACCTCCCCTTGGCTCAGTCTAAACCCACACTGACCTTATGGTGAACACACACTGACCTCAGCCAGACTAGCGTCGACCTCAGCCTCTTGTTGCACCGACCTTATTTCGCACATTACACTGACCTAGTCCTCATGTGCGTCGACCGTATTCCCGGCCCATTCAAGCATTGCACCGGCCTGGCCCTCATGCGCGTCGACCCTCATCTGGCCCCGTGCGCATGTGCACCGACCTTTGTCTAGCCTGGTTGACACCTGCACAGACTTTCCCTGAACATGCTGCACGGACTTCGCCTCTTTGCTGAAACCTGCACGGACTTCGCCTCCAACTTGCATAGACTTTGCCTCTTTGCATGAACAACCTACACGGACTTCGCCAAGGACGCATGGACTTAACCCTATACATGCTGCATGGACTTCACCCCACTACATGGACTTAACCCTATACATGTTGCACGAACTTCGCCAAAAATGCATGGACTTAACCCTATACATGCTGCACGGACTTCACCCTCCCTGCATGGACTTAACCCTATACATGCTACATGGACTTTGCATGAACAACCTGCACGGACTTCGCCCCACAGGCACAGACTTTGCGTGAACAACCTGCACAGACTTCACCCCCCTGCACGGACTTAATCCCATACCTGTTGCACGGACTCCGCATGAACAACCTGCATGGACTTCGCCCCACACGCATGGACCTCGCATGCATAGCGTGCACGGACTTTACCCCCACATGCATGGACCTCCGCATGCACAACACTTGCACATTATAAGAACACTTTCTTGGACTTGTAAATCTCTCCGCCTGATATTCCTTCTATCAAACTAGGTGATCTTATTTCAAGGCCTCTGTAAGTCTCCGTGAGCTTGGGATTCTCACTCGGACACCGACTTAGTTGTACCCTAAAAATCTATTTGTTTAGAAAGCACTTACGTTACTGGTGTTTTTTTATGCCCTGGCTAGTTGCGGCCATCAGGTGACTGCTACTGACAAGTGACGGCCCTCCCATGACCACATTCTGCCAGAACCCCTACACTATCGACTTGATTTCTTTCTTGTGTCGACCCCATATGATTGCAGTCCTATCTTGACCGTATGTTACAAGAAACGGTCCTATCATGACCGCATTCTCATGAAGCGGTCCGGTCTTGACCGCAACCTCTTATCTTGTGCCCTAAACCATGGTTTGACCCAAGGGTTAGTTAAAAGCTATTCCTAGATGGTCCTCGGATTATCTAGAACCTCACATTATGTTTAATAAGTTATTTATAAATTATGAAAACTAAAGAATGTACCGTTATGCTACCAGATTGCTCCCGTGACATGACCTTGTCTTAAATCATTCTTTAAACTATCATGATCTTATATTAGGGAGTTCTGACCTTGGATACCTTTTCATGAAACTATTGTTGAAATTGTGCATTATTGGCCTACTTTATATTTCATAGAAGTAGCTTGATTTATAACTTGAAGATGCAAGAGCGGGCACTGACAGTGTTCAAGGGCTCGATGCTAGCCCCCTCGACAAAGAGTCAAAAACGTGTAAAAAATCATGGGGTATGATGAATACTGACATCGCATTACACCAGGAGTACATTTTTTATAAGCGGGTGAAATCCACGATACTCATGATGAAATTATACGTACTTGCTTGACTTTCTAGTGTATAGCCTTCATGGTTATGAAAGGTGCATTCTTGTTACGTGCTGGTATATTCTTGTTCGTGAAAGGCCAACTTATAATCTTGTTTGATCATATTCTCATGAACTTTCATCTCTCTATATTCATCTTATTGCTAGTTGTACTTTGGTTTTATACCTTCTCTGAAAAATGTACCTCGTGTCGTCTTCAGAAACTTACCTCGAGTAGTTCTCTGAAGAACATACCTTGTGTCATTTTCAGAAACATACCTCGAGCTGTTCTCTGGAAAACGTACCTCGTGTCATTTTCAGAAACATACCTCAAGAAGCTGTCTGAAAAACATACCTCGTGTAGTTTTTCAAAAGCGTACTTTGAGCATTGTTTCTTGTAAGGTTTTCTTTGTTCTTCTCTTACATCATGCACTTTTTGAAATGTAGTCCGTGCAGGTTTGCCTGTAGGACCCACACTTCATGCACTCTTGTTTGTTTTATAGCTCGAGCTTGAGAATCATACCTCGTGCACATTCTTGAGCTATCTTCATGATGAAACACACTGCATGCACATCATATCTGAGTTTTCTACTGCATGCATGTTTTTCTGTTATAAGAACTACCTCGTGCATGTTTTTGTGCATTCGACGAAATGCTTGTGCAGGTGTTAGTCTTGCTCTATTGGTGTATTACATTCAAGCAGGGTCTTGACTTTACTTAAACTTCTTGCATATATATATACATTGCCCTCTAAGTGTTTGATGACATGTCAGGCACCTCCTGACCCATTGGAAGAAACATCCTCCAATGATGAGGACACGTGATCCGAGGTCTCAGCCCTCTAACACTTGTGAGAAATGCACATGTGTTTTGAAAGATGCCACGAGGGAGATCATGCCATCCTCACATCCTTGGTGACCTTCTGTAGCCCCTATAAATACAACTGGTCATCGTTCAAGACTGAGAGCACTCGAAGAAGAAAGAAAATTACTTCTGAGAAGAAGAGAGAGCCAGAGAAGAACAGAACAAGCTGAGCGCCGTCTGAGAAAGAGAGAAAGAGAATAGAAGAGAGAGATCCATAAGAAGAAAATTCTGGTGAAGAGAAGCTAAGAAGGAGAAGCGAGCAAAAGTGTAAGCAGTTAAAGAATTGTCAGATTCGTGGATCAGATCCAGAGTCGTTTTGCTCCTTGGAGCTACATTGATTCCTATCGAGCATTTGATTGTATTTCATTCGATTGTTTTCATTTTTCACAATCAAGTCAGTCCTCACTCAGATATGACATCTGATCGAGTTGCAAGCTAACTCTACCAGGAAAGAAGAGTACAGCAAAGCTAACTGACAAGACCTGGTCCACATAGTGCTAAGACAAATACACAAAATGAAAGAGAAACAGTGATAAAATGACAACACGGCAGCACTTGCAGGATCCTGGCTCCGTACGGGACACAGAACCATGGAACACAACTGCAAGTTGGGTCACATCAATGCACAACAACAACTGAACGCATGACTACAAGGGACTAGTCAAGCATCGAGTAGTTCACCTAAAAAAGGACCCACGACAGCAAGAAAGCGATAATCTCAGGGAACGCATCTCAAGGACCATGATCGCGTCCCTAGAACACAACACCCAAGAAAAGAAATGCAGAGCAGAGGGTACTCAATCAGCAGAAATGCTGACAAATTCCCCAATACTCACAATTGCCAATGCCAACACCAAAAGGACTCCAGCAACAGCACGACAACAGACAACATCAAGGCACAGGAAGCCAAGACAAAGTTACATCGAGAAGGACAATCCTCTCGATCAGTCAGAATCTCACAACAACGATCCTCGACCTGTGGGTAATCAGCCCACACGCTTTCGCTACACACTCATATAACACACACAGGCATAAGAAAATATCTCGGTATCCGCATTCAGCACATGCACGGTGCCATTGCAATTCATGAGAATCACAAATAGCATGCCACGAGTACTGATCCAGCGAACAACTGATCACAATTAGGCTAAGTGCAAAGGAGGGAGAGTACCAATTTCAGCACAAAGCCCAAGGAGAAATGCTAATCTTAGCTTACCTTCACGTCCTGAAATAGTTATCAAGCCTTCACAACACATCGGCCGCTGGACACGGCACGACAAACACGGTACACAATAGCTCTTAACACCATGACGGAGTACAAAGTCAACCAACTGTAGAGCAAGGAGAAGGTCAGGCTCAAAAGAAATATTGTCCACACTTAAGCAGACACAGGACAAAGGTATCACTAAGATAGTAATTCCAAGGCTTACCTCGAAAAGACTCCACCAAGAATCGTATGCAAGTGTTTCTGAGGGCTAAAGACTACGAGATCTGGAAGGTCATCTGTAGAGGACCGTTTGAACTCCACCCGAACAAGGATGTATGGACGAAAGAGGAAATCAGGAAGTCCACTCTCAACTGGAGCGCCATCAATGTAATTCAGTGCGCTCTACACCCCACAGAGTTCTCCAGAATCTCATCGTGTGCCACAGCAAAGGAGATGTGGGATAAGTTAGAGGTCATATGCAAAGGAAGCTCACAGGTGGGAGAGACCAAAGCTAATCTACTGGTCTCAAAATATGAAGCTTTCAGAATGAGACCCAGCGAGACCATTATAGAGATGTACGCACGCCTTATGATAATCACCAATGGTCACAGAAGTCTGGGGAAGACCTATACTAATTACAAGATTGTATGAAAGATTCTGCGATCTCTGACTCCTGTCTGGCATACCAAAGCAACAGTGATTGAGGAGTCGAGAGATCTATAGAACATGAAGGTGGATAAACTGATTGGTTCATTGATGACGTATGAAATGAACCTGTCGAATACAGAAGAGCTGGAGTAGAAGAAGATGCCAATTGCACTGAAGGCCAGTGCCAATCGATCAAGCCAATCCAATCACAGTGGATCATCGAGCGATCAAAGCCTCTCTGGATCAGATTTTAAAGGAGATCAGCTAGCAATCATAACCAGAGAGTTCAGAAGGTTTCTCAAGAAAGAAGGAAGAAATTTCGGTAGAAGACAATATGGTGGCAGGAGACACAACAGGTATATATCGAACCCTGCCAAGAAAATTGACACTAATGTTTGCTACCACTACATGAAGGCGGGCCACATGAAGGTAGATTGCCCCGAGCTCTAGAAGCCTAAGGAGAAGGCAAAGATGAAGAATGCTAAAGGGAAAGCCGTGGTGAGTACTTGGAGCAATGAGGACGAGGGCACCTTGAGCGGTACCTCAGAGTGTGAAGATGAAGAAAAGTCAATCTACCTGATGGCTAAAGATGGTGAAAAGGAAGAAGACTCTGATGAGGTATCCTCTCCCTTTGAGCATTATACTATTTCTGGTCCCACCGTGATCGCCAATTTGTAGATCTTGAAAAATCCACACAAAATAAATAAAGAAATATATATATATGATATGAAAGAATAGGGGAAAAAAGAAGAAATTGGAGCATGCGTGGATGCTAAGGGGGAAAGGTGATCGCCAGAGGGGTTACCTCAAAAGACATGGGGAGATTGTGGGTGGCTTCCTTCTCTTCCGATCGGCCGGTCGATGAAGAGAGTCTTCTTTGATTACCCTTGCAAAGTAGAACAATAAACAAAATAAAATATGGGATTAGATGACCAGCGTGTAGTATCAAATCCAAATGAGGTATGTAATGTAAAGAGCATGGAAGATGACACACCTGATGGGGTCGTGCCCCTTTAAACCCCAATGCAATGGGTATGGGAAAGATGATGAATGAATGTATAAATAAAGGGAATAAAGTGTGCAAGTGTTGCACTACGGAGCCTCAACATGGTTGAGTTAGATATGGAGAAATGACAGAATGCCAATGATGCATGCGTGTGCTATATGCAGTGAAACAAGATAAGAAAATAGAGGAAGAAGAAAATAGAGAAAGAATGGAGGAAGAAGAAGGGCTCTGGGAATATCCTCCTGTGACTGTGGCTTTGGATGGGCGTTCTGGAGGGAGCCTCCGTGGGATGAAATAAAGACGCACAGGGGAACTCCTCCTTTGAGCCCAGACACTGGCAACACCTCCCCCTATAAATTGAAGTCGGCCCCCTTTTAAACGTGAGGTGCATGGATATTTATAGAGGAATGAGGGGTGTTAAAACTGGGGAAGTTAATTCCATGGAAGGTGATAAAAATGGAAAATAATCCGAGTGAAGCAGGTGGCAAAACGAGGAACGGAGTAGTTGTTGCCGAGATACAAAATCTCAAGAAAATGGCATCCTCCACCCTGGGTGCTATTTCAATTGGCGTCCAGCCTGATGGACGTTAATTCCAAGCCATTTTAAGAATTTCTAAATTTAAAGAATAAATAGCATCTGGTATACTAGATGTAAATTTCAATTTTCTGAATTTGGATGGATCAAGAATATCTCAAAAAATGGCAAGGAGAGCGGCGGCCCATTAAGGCCCATTTGGATGCTTAAATGTGCTTGTTTGGCTAAGTCCGAGGTCGTTTCACATCAATTTCTCTTCACTGACGTGACTCTAGGGGCAGCTTCACGATAGTGTATTGTTTGTTCGGAGACTGTAGATGGCCCGCCCTTTCCACAATTTCTTCGGTTGAAGTTATTTGTTGATGCTGACCTAGTCGGGACATGCGGACATGTAATTTTACACGTCCACATCGGATCAAAGAACACGGGAACAACCTATCAACGCCTTGTCAACCATATGTTCGATTCGCAGATCAACCGCAACATGGGGGTCTACATCGATGATATGCTCATAAAAAGTCTCCAAGCCACCGAGCACTTGGGTGACTTGGTAGAGACCTTCGTGACACTCCGAAGGAACAACATGATACTCAACCCAGCTAAGTGCCCGTTCGGTGTTAGATCAGGAAAGTTCCTCGATTTCCTCGTCACCCACCGGGGAATCGAGGCCAACCCCGGCCAGATCCGTGTGGTGCTGGAAATGAAGTGGCCAGAGCGAGTGAGGGAGGTCCAATGCCTCACCGGACGTATCGCCGCATTGACTCAGTTCTTGTCCCGAGCAGTCGAAAGGTGCCTCCCCTTCTTCCAATTGATCAAGTAAGCCAACAAGGCCCCGGAGATGAAAGGGTAGATCGACCGGGATCAGGAATGCGAACAGGCCTTTGAGAAGCTAAAGCATTACTTGGTCACTCCTCCCATACTCTCCAGGCCCAAAAAAGGAGAACAGCTACTCCTATACCTGTCAGTGACGCCGAGCACGATGAGCGATGTGCTCACTGGAGAAGAAGTCGACGTTATGAAGCCCATCTACTATGTCAGTCAAGCATTACAAGGGCCGGAGTTCCAATATTCACGGACTGAGAAGTTTGCCTTAGCATTGGTTACGGCAACCCGCAAGCTGCGCCTGTATTTCTTGGCTCACCCAATCGTCATACTCACCGACCAGCCGCTATGACAAGTTCTCCAGAACGCTGACGCCTCGGGGAGGCTGGTCAAGTAGGCTATCGAGTTGGGGGTTGGTTTTATCATCAATATTGGGTTTATATCGATGCAAAGAAGTGTTGTAGGTTTCATCAGATTAAACGTAAGGTCTAAACTGGACAGGGTTTCATCATTGATCGGGTGATGTGCCGATCGATCAACGGTTGGTTTCATCATCGATATTGGGTTTATACCGATGCAAAGAAGTTTCATAGGTTTCATCAGATTAGACGTAAGGTCTAAACTGGATAGGGTTTCATCATTGATCGGGCAATGTGCCGGTCAATCAACGGTTGGTTTCATCATCGATATTGGGTTTATACCGATGCAAAGAAGTTTCATAGGTTTTATCAGATTAGACGTAAGGTCTAAACTGGATGGGGTTTCATCATTGATCGGGCAGTGTGTCGGTCGATCAACGGTTGGTTTCATCATCGATATTGGGTTTATATTAATGCAAAGAAGTGTTGTAGGTTTCATCAGATTAGACGTAAGGTCTAAACTGGATAGGGTTTCATCATTGATCGGGCGATGTGCCGGTTGATCAACGGTTGGTTTCATCATCGATATTCGGTTTATACCGACGCAAAGAAGTGTCATAGGTTTCATCAGATTAGACGTAAGGTCTAAACTGGATAGGGTTTCATCATTGATCGGGCAGTGTGCCGGTCGATCAACGGCTGGTTTCATCATCGATATTGGGTTTATATCGATGCAAAAAAAATTTATAGGTTTCATCAGATTAGACGTAAGGTCTAAACTGGATAGGTTTCATCATTGATCGGGTGATGTGCCGGTCGATCAACAGCTGGTTTATGAGAATGCGGGTGTGGTTCATCATTGGTGGGACTTTAATGGAGTATGAGGGTTTTAACGGAGTGGGCATTTGAACGAGATATAGAGGCTTTATTAGAATAGACATAAGGTCTATCCCAAATGGGTTTTATCGTTGATCGGTCAAGGAGCTGATCGACCAACGGAAGGTTTTATCATTGGTGGGAGATGGAATTTTTGAACTACCACATTACTGACCCAAGCGCCCTTTCGGGTTTTCACCGGAGCCAGCCCCCTCTTGCTTTTGCCCACGCGCCCTTAAAAATCACTGTCTTTTCCTAAATTTGTTCTATCCTGTGCAGTCCAGATTCGACCCCTATCTACCATAAAATCTTCCGAAAATCGAAACCCCCATTAAAAATCTCATAAAAATTATCCCCATCTTTATGACCTCAATATCTACAACTTTCATGAAGAGCTCAACACCCAGATCTGACGTTTGAGTCATGGTAAATGCCGTTTCTTAGGAAAATCTATTTCTGTCCTGAGTTTTCTGAGGCTGTCAGCCAGTAAATTATAAATTTGACCAAAGCCATATCTAGGATAGTCAAAATTCTTTCTCTAGCCATAGATCGAAATACTTCAAGTCAGATTTCCAACGGTATCTCTTTTGCATCTATCCGACGTCAGGAGTGATCGCAGCAGCTGATCTCGTCGGGTCACGCGCTATAAAAATAGAGCCTCAGATCCATGGACAGCAACTCCAACAAGTGGAGACCGGAGCCGACTCACCTTCCACAAGACGAACCAACGTGCTGCCGTCCCAGGGAACGCCTCTCCAGGTGCCACCATCACAGCGGTACCACTCCTTGGCCCACTCGGACCCGTCGAGCAGCACGTGGGCCCCACGTTCGTGAGTACGCGTGTCGCAGAAGCTACATCAAAATGTTGCCCGTCAACCCAAGATCGGTCCTCTCGGGTCTACTTGTGTAGCCCTTTACCTCCCTGCGTGAAGTGGGCATCAAAATTTACTACTATAATTTAAATATTTACTATACCGGGAGTTACTGACTTGGTCGGGATCGTCTTCCCCACGCCCGACGCGTGGAGGTAAATCTGCTCCCTCTCCCTTTCTCATTTGCTTTACTCGTATCTATTTGTATATGCCGCTGCGAGTGTTAGGATTCTTAGCCCATATATTTTTATCACCACTACGAGAGTAAGTGAGTGACCCATCCCGTGACTCGATCCGAGCACGGAAGAGCTGACTACCCGACTCACTGTCAGTTTCTCAACCACGCGCAGTCCCACGCATCCCTCGCTAGGGACACCCGCGAGCTAGAGTCCTAGGGCGCGTGTCCGTCCCGCATCACATTAGGGTCAATGTCAGCACTTAATTACATTTTAAGTTTAGGAGTTTAGAAGTCTTACCGATGCGTAAGGGAGTGCATCAATGTCATCCTGGATCGCTCACGCTAGGCGTCGCAGCGACCCCGTATCCCGTACCGCCATCCATCGCCTCGCGATGGGCACCCGATCTGGATGTACCTCCTTCCCTTTGCCCAAGCTCGAGAGGTACAAGTAGCTCCATACCTGCATTTGCTAGGTGTCAGCATATAGCAACCATAGCAGTCATAGCAGTCATAATTATAATTACATTTTGCATAAACATTTAAGGTAGGGCATTTTACCTGAAGCAGAGGTGAGAAGCCACCCAGCATCGTCTGTTGGTCGGTGGTGCTGAGGGAGTCAAATAGAAATGCCAACACAACGGTGCCCCACTCGTAGTCCCCCACTCTGTCCAAGTCTCGTAGTAGTGGGAGGAGCTTGCAGCTCACCCCGTCTGCCCTCGTCGCGAAGAGAAGCTTCCCGAACATCAGCATCAGGAAACGGCGCAGGAATACGTCTCCCTCAGGTCCTGGTCCCACTGTCGCTCTCTGTCTAGCTCGGTCTGTCAGCCTCCCAAGGTGCTCCTCTGGTAACTCTCCTATGGATATCGCCGCTCCTCTCAGCCCCAGGCTCTCCTGGAGGGTCGCTCATGCCAGCATGGATGAGTGGTGTTCTGGTCTCATCAGCTCTAGCTCTAGCAGCTCCCGCGCCAACTCCCGATAGTCGGCATAGGTCATCCCCATCACTAGTGCTCCGTGCACTCTCAGTCCTGTGATACTCGCCACGTCCTCTAGCGTGGGGATCATATGTCCCCATGGGAATAGAAACGCCCTGCTAACTGGGTCCCACTAGTCGTGGAGCACGTACAGCAAGGTGGTGTCTAGCCTCATCACCTCGATGCTCAGAAGCTCGGTGAATCCCATCGAAGCTAGCCTCTCTCTCTAGAAGTCTGGTAGTGCCAAGTACACTACTCGGACCTACAGCCAAGAGATCATCGTCCGACACTTTCCCTGCATGCGTTTAACATTTAGGGGTCAGTCATCCATATAATAATTAATTAACAATTCATGCATTGCATTACAAAAAATCACTCTCAAAATCCAAACAGTCCCCTATGGACCATTTCTTCGCCTCTAACGGTCTGGGCTAGGCCGTTTTTCTCCCTAATGATCACTGGAAGGACCGCTAGGCGCCCGTCGTCGTGGTGTTCTCCCCCCATTTCCCCAAGCTTGGAGGAGGGCTCTAATGGCCTCAACATCATTTTTTGGGTCCCCTGACCCATTCCCTTCCTGTCCTACCCACATGCATGTGATTAGAAATTGAAAAATGTTGTTTTTCAAGGATTGGCCTACCTCAGACGAACGGTGCCCGGTCACCACCGCCGGTGTCTCCTCTGTCGTAGGTTCATCTTCTTCACCTCCAGAGGCATCCTCAGGCGCCGCCGCCATCGTGGACGGCGCACCCGCCTCGACTTGGGCCGGTGGTAGCTCTCCCCCTTTCGGTGGGTTCACCGCTACCAAAGGTGTTTCCTCTTCCTCTAGGTGATGTAGAAAATGTCTCATGACCATCCTCTTCTTCCCCATTGTCCTCTGGGTGGATGAAGGGATCGGTTGGGATAGTAGTCACCGCCAGAGCTTATTTCCAGAGTGAGGATTGGAGGGTTGTTGAAACAGTTAGAATTGTAAGAGTGGGAGAGTGAGCGGTCGGTTCTATTTTTGAATTCTCCCGAAGCCTTGCGGTCTATCGTAAGACTGTTAGGCTGAGCTTGGTGGTCCTCCCTGGATCATTTTCACTCTGAGTCAAGCTCATCGGGGAATGTGAACTGCCCTAGTGGTAGCAGTCTAGAGCTATACCGCTAGGCTATCCTTTGCGGTCTTGGCATGACCGTTTGTTCTGTAATGCTATATGCTTGCTCCATTCTTTGATTCATCCTTGTATGGTCTATGCCTTATTTGATGCTTAATGCCTATTCTATGGATTTAACTATTGATGGTTAATCTCTTATTGTCATAATCATAAGCACCATCGCATCACGATGCTTCTCGCTAGGCAGGTAAGTCAGGTAAGTATTTCGATTCTTGCAACCCTTAATGCATTACTCTATGGTAGCTATGATATATTACCTTGAGAACCGGCTGGTCATTCATGTGTTCTAGGGGCGAGCGGGGAGGCGTCGGTATGCACCCGCACGCCGCGTTGGTGTCGCTTTATCCTGAAATTTAAAATGGTTACAGTACTACACCTCACGCAGGAGGGGGTTCTTGGGGTGGGGGTTAAGTTGTTCACAATCAAAACTACTTCCACGCAGGGAGGGGCCTTCAACTGGCCAAGCAAGGGGAGGGGACGAAGCTAGAAATTTGTTGTGTCGAGCTCCTTGTCGGTGCTGCCAGCTTCTGGAACCACTGGACAATCGATCAAAGTGGGCACCGCCACGGATGCTAACGAACTCCAAATGAACTGAAACTAGTGCCAAAACTTTTTGACTTGGACCGGGAAGACGTCTGAATTTTCTTGACATACCCTAATAAGGTCGCTGGTCGAGGTAGGACTTGGAATAGCACTGGACAGTTGTGGTTCTAGTTGCTTACAGGGTGGTGCTACTGGAAAAGGGAGGCTCCATAGACAATCCTGAACTCTGTTGGAGGCGGGGCGGGTACCGTTATGACCGCAGACAAGCCTTCTTTCAGACGGTAACATCAGCTGATGTCAGGGCTGATCGTAATGGCCATAATGGTGGGGGTAGGTCAGTTCAGGAATAGGGGAACCGACCTGGTGCACCTCTGGGAAAAATTTTGGAACTCTTGATGCTGGGGTACAAGCTTTGCTTCGCTTCTTGAGGATGACAGAAGACTGGCAGAGGATGCTCTCAGCTAAGTTTCATGCCCAGATCATCAAGGGAGCTGCCGTGGTCGAACTTTAACTGGTGTTCTAGTTCAGTGCCTGAGTGGTGCTGCGTAGTCGGGGAAGGATTGCTCTCGCGGCCAGCTCGGTGCTCAGATGATGATGAAACCACCGTCGTTGCGAAGAAGATAGGGAGATGCTTCAGATGGTACCACTTGGGAATCAATGAGATTCGGATTGAAGCCGAGGTAGGCTCTGCAACCAACATCTTCTTTGTTGCCTCCGAACTGAGAACTACAGGTTGAAGAGGGGAGGTGGGGAATGAGGTAAATGGGAGGGGAATGGGGGTGGATGCGTGTGGGGGAGATCCCTGGCTGGAAAGCCACGACTAGTGAGGGGGTCACTAAATGTGAACACCGAAAGCCACACATGCACCCATCACGAGTAACACGGAGTACTAAGTGGCTCAAGGCTACCAAACCTAGGACAGTCCACTAGACCTACTAAAATAATGGTGCTTAAGTCATAAGACTTGGGTCAAGACCGTCATACAGGACAACTCCATGGCGTCAATTTGCCTTAACCCTAGGGTTAGAAACCACAATGAAATAATTTACGAGGCGGCTCACGACCATCGAGTTCAATCCCTTCCAAAAGGGAAGCCTAAGAAACCCCTAGCTCCAGGCTGGGTCACAAGACTCACAATTCATAGGCCATACGCATGCCCCACATGAAAATAGCTCTCCGAGAAAGCTAACGATGTGCGGGAATAGCCCTCCGCACTCCTACCGGTACCCAGCGACTCGATTAAGCGTAACACAAAAGCTCGTAACACATGGGGCCACCCGGACCCTCAAAACCTATTGGCATGCTAATCAAGATAATACGATACCTCTGGACACCTAAAAATACGATCACAATACCCACAAGATGTCCGAGACATCCACTGGGTCATAGGTCGACCAATGAAACACAACCGGGTTGACCAGGGGCTAAAATGGACAAGATTACTACATTTTGGTCGACCAACCTGTAGGGGTTGGTGGACCAACCAGTTCGGTCGATCGAACTGGGCAGTTCAGTCGACCAAAATGGGCAGATCGCCCAGTTCATGGTGAATGTCATCGATCGACCAAACCTCTACGGTCGGTCGACCAAAAATGGCAGAGACAGTTCCAAACCCCACCTAGGGGTCCAATTTCCATGCCCACTCGATCCCAATGTGAGATTTGTAAGGAGATTATGACCTTCTATAGTTACCTCGCTATTTGGGTAATGGGTTTTGAGTTTGGTTCTTGGGAAAATAAATAATTTGTCATTTTCTTTTGAATTAATGGGGGTTTAATTCTACAAGGAAATTCTTATTAAGGATCTAGCTTAACCATAACCCGGGCTCTACCCAATCTCACATGGGTTCAGAATTTTCTTCCAAGTTCATAGCATGCCAAGTTACAATGTCTGTTGATCAAGTTTGGCCAAGTTTTTGGAAGAGGATTTGGAAAGCCCCATTCCCTGTAAAATGGGTAGTCCTTCTCTAGAAGGTCCAATTCCGAGCAGTGCCCACTGATAACTATGTCTGCAGCTATGGAATTTCCATGTGTTCGAGATGTATGTGTTGTTCTTGTGGTAACATTGAAACTGCTAGTCATCTTTTTTTCCATGGGGAATTAGCATCATCTGTGTGGTCTAGTTTTGAACCATTTTTTGAAGCAATGGATTGGAATAAACTGGGAGACAACCCCGACATCTTAGCTGCCTTCCAAGATACTTCCCCTTTCACTGTTCAAGGAACAAGCACTCTCATCACCATGGCAGCCATTATATGGGAGATATGGAAAGCAAGCAATGCCGCCAGATATGAAGGTATTACTATGTCAGTTAATAGAATCTTGCAACAAGTTATTATGCACATCAAGTCCCTCCTTCCTCTTCTTAATAATTCGGCTGCCACCATACCCTGGAAGCTAGGCCAGGTGTTGCTACAGTGGGGGATTGTTCTCCCATACCCACCCAAGACTAAAATAGCTGTTATCAGTTGGATTTCCCCGCCAACCAATATACTCAAGCTAAATGTGGACGGTGCATTCAAAAGAAGCATTGGCAGTGCAGGAGGAGGTGGAGTTCTTCAAAATTCAAAAGGTGACATAATTTGGGCGTTTGCTCATCGCTACCCATTTTCACCAAGTTTGGAGACGGAAGCGATGGCTATGCAGGATGGACTTTGAATGTGTGCCTTCTATGGACTGTCCAATTTCATCATTGAGTCTGACACAATAGTGTTGATTGGGATTGTTCAGAAGTAAAACTCCTGTCCATGGCGGCGCATACATATTGTGGATGATATTCATCGCCTCGCTGTTAGCATGCATTTCTCCTTCAAGCACACCTATCGGAAGGCAATAACGTGGCTGATTCTCTGGCAAACTGGGCTTGCACTATTCCTTCTTATGACTTTTGGAATAATTGGGTTGATCTTCCACATGTAGTAAAGGGGCATATGAATACTATTTTCAGGCCTTATCTCAACCGATTTGTGGTCGTGTTCATAGATGATATTCTCATATATTCCAAGACCAAGGAAGAACATGAAGAACACTTAAGGGTAGCCTTGCAAACCCTAAGGGAGCATCAACTATATGTCAAGCTCAGTAAATGTGAATTCTGGGTAAAGGAGGTCTCTTTCATTGGCCACGTTATTTCAAAAGAAGGCATCACTGTAGATCCTTTTAAAGTTAAAGCTATCAAGAATTGGAGTAGACCAACGACTATCTCGGAAGTCAGGAGTTTTCTTGGTCTGGCTGGCTATTATGGGCGATTCATAAAAGATTTCTCAAAGATAGCTATTCTTTTGACTAGGCTCACATGAAAGGAGAATCCTTTGATATGGTCGAAAGATTATGAAGAAAGTTTCTTAGCTCTTAAGGAACATCTCACGACTGCCCATATTCTGACACTACCTTTCGAAGGAGGAGGTTTCGAAGTCTACACGGATGCATCTAGCATTGGCCTTGGTTGCGTCCTTATGTAGCATGGTAAGGTAATTTGTTATGCTTCGAAACAATTGAAGCATCATGAGGAGAATTATCTAGTTCATGATCTGGAACTGGCTACTGTTATTTTTGCCTTAAAAATATGGCGTCATTACCTCTATGGGGAGAATTTCACCATATTTTTAGACCACAAAAGTCTGAAGTATTTGTTCACCCAAAAGGAATTGAACATGAGGCAGAGGAGATGGCAGGAATATTTAAAGGATTTCGACTTTTCCATCCAGTACCATCCTGGCAAAGCAAATACTGTAGTAGATGCTCTCAGCAGGAAACCTTTAACAGCTCTAGCAAGTCTCCGGAAAGGTATGACCTATCTTATAAAAGACTTTATACATTTGAATCTAGGTATTGATAAAGAAGAAGGGTGTATGATTGCTAATATCCCGTCACAACCCACACTCATTGAAGACTTAGTCGAGTTACAAGAAAATGACCCTATGTTAGTAGAGATCAAAGTCAATATTGATCAACGACCAGATTTTTTCGTCTCAACCGATGGAAGATTATTATATTCTCCATAGAGGAGGACTCCCCTATCATTCTTGTTTGGGTGGAGATTCCCAATCTCCCTGTCAATTACTACAACTAACCCATGCTCTTCTCCATCGTAGGGACAGTTGACACCCCTCTGAAGGTGGCCAAGGATTCTCTCTACATGACCCGTTCATCCGCCGCACGGGTTTGCGTCCACTTAAACGTGTCACAGCAGCCTCTGTTGCATTCCCCTAGTTGTTTTTGGTATTTGATTTTAATGATAACAAAATAATTGTGCTTGCGTGTGCGTTTCATTGAGCAACATATTTGTAGCTTGTTGAATGAGTTGAGGATGACTTCAATGAACAAATTCATTACATAGGTCATCTTGCATTGAAGGTTTTTGAGTTTGCAAAATGTTCAATCTAATCACACAAATCTTGAGGATTTTGGTTTGAATTTTGTCCATTCTATGGTTAAATCCATGGTCATTGATTCTAACTCACGTGTGCAAAACCACACCCATTGGTTTTCATTAGCAAGTGACTGAAATGGCTAATTCTTTGCAAGACTGGAATGTATGCTTAATCTCCTATTAATGGTTTGGAAAGAATGCTAACACCTCATTGAATTTATTCAAAACCATGGTGAGACTTTTGTTTTTCCTGAATGCATGAATATTGAGCAAATGGGTAAGCTTTGAAGAAGGTTTTATGACTCATTAGATTTGGCCAAGTCGACTTCATTTTATGCTTATATGAGTTTAATGCTTTTGATTCATGAGGCTCTATTTGTGTGTGGAAGGACATGAGGTTGGTGATGGATTTTGGTTGCCTTGTATTGGTTTAATGCTCATTTGAATGCGTGGATGATCATTTCATATGTGCTTGGTTTAACTTCCATTTGGTTGATAATCATTCATGTATGTGAAAGAATGAATTGTGGTTAAATTCAGTCAAGCCTAGCCTTAATTGAGTCTTAGTGTGGAAATGTGTTTTTCACTGTGTTATAGGCTCACTAGACACCTAGACTTTGATCAAATGGAAGGTGGCTACAATGCATATGAAGACCCATGTTTTTATATTGATTTCCCTGTTCAAACTTGGAGATTTTTTTGTTTCACATCAACTTCTCAAAAAAAGAATCCCACAAGCCCGGACTACCTACTACGCTGCCAACATAGCGCAAAAAGACATGTCCCTAGGCACCTGACTCCAAAGGTCCAACAGCAGTGGCACTGATCACCAGCATGGAATAATTGATGCCCATTGAGACCATGGAAACTCAATTCCTTGACCCCATCAACTAGAAAACCTGAGATATCTATCATGAATGAACATCATCTCAGGCTCAGGTGGGGAACAGAAGCATGCCTTCACACAGTGACGGATGTCGAAATGGCCTCAAGAAGATAAACACAGGATTTCTAGTGGGGGACAATAAGGGTAGCTCTACACCTATTATCTCAAAAAAGGAGGGGGGAAAAGTGTTTTTTCTTCTTCTTTTCTTTCTTTTTTCCTTTTTTGCGGGAGGGAGATTGGATAACAAAGGGAGATTTCTGTTGGTGTGGCTGGTACAATGGTCAGTCCTGACTACTGAGGATGGGTTCACTTCACTAAAGTGGCAGCAATTGCTTACTTTGATCTCAACTGACAAAGTAGGAAATGGGGAGGATGAAGTGTGAGCAGTTGAGTACAAGATGGATGAAGCTCCAGTCATTTTTTCCCTCTATGTTCAACGAATAATAAACATGAAACATGCAGCAAGTTTCATATTTACTGAAGAATCTCATTGCTGTTATCAAGGTTTCTACTTAAGCAACATATATAACAATGAGTTAATACCATCCGAAAAATTTTGAAGGCTATTTTGTTAGTTTCATGAAAAGAAATTCTCAACAATTTTAGCCTGAAATCAAAGGACAAGGCAAGAAAACCATCACCAGAGGGCTGCTTCAGAGAGCTACAGTGAGTAAACAAGACTGCATGTCAATCAACATCAGGAGAAACAAATTCCTAAGGCTCTGACAGTGTAAACTACAGTATATTGGATCAAAGTTCTAAGATACAAAGATAGCACATAATCTCACGATAAAAACAATATCATACCTATATTGCTTATAACTTTCTCGCTTTCTGTCCCTGTCTCTTTCCCTTGTCTCCTCAACAACCCCCACTAACCCTTCAGGGGCCTCATCAGTCTCTTGGGTGGCATCCCCAGTTCTTGGTAGCGGTAATTCGATACTTGTATATGGTTATCGGTACTCTGAGCTCTGGATCGTTACACCACTAGTTGGGCCCAATTGACTAACAAACTTACCCATTAACCTATTAGCTGACTCAAATAAAGAAAGAATACACATAGATGACTCAAATAAAATGAAAATTACATGACTAGACTAATAAACACACGACGAACACAATGGAACCATGCCGATGAGCAATCAGAGCTGTCGAAAAATGTGAAGGGCGAGAGATGACCCCATCAAATGACCACCATTCGACGCGAGATCAGTGACTCTAGGACGCTGACGTCCCAGGGAGTCCATTGACACTAACTGATCACAAAATCGTCGCCATTTTTCGACGAACCCTACAAACTATAAAAAACCACAACGAACCCAAACTCGCTCGTTCTCGCACTGTTTAGAATGAAACCACGAGGGAAGGTGCAGGAAAGGTAGGTGATCCGTCTCCCTACATCCACTGACGAAACAGTGCGCCGAAGCGACTAATCCATGCCGAAAATTGCCAAGAACATGAACGGTGTCTATCTTGGAATTTTCGGATGTATTAGAGAAGGGGTGGTGATGTGGCGTGGGAGATGAAGGGGTGGTGATGTGGCTAAAGGGGAGAGGATGAGGTGGATGATGAGTTGGACTATGGGGAGGTGAGAGAAAGAGGGGGAGGAGAGAGAAAGTGGCGCCCCTTAGAGAGAGAGAGGGAAGAGAGAGAAGTAGAGAGGGAGAGAGAGAGAAAGCGGAGAGTCACACTCCACTTGGTGAGGGGGAAGATTTCACTCAAATGTCAATTTTCTTAATTCTCAGTGTATTAGTTCTACAATGGAGGGGTTGGGTCCTATTTATACGCACCCAAATTCTTATATGACCAAAAAACCCTGACAAACAAGCAAATGACCAACCAATCTAAGGGTGGGGTGCCCCTAGGCCTAGCCCATTTGTAGCGCCCGTGATTTAGTGGATCCTTAGCTGGCCGAGTCTCTTCATTGCATCATCAGGTCTTTTTGGCTCAGGTAGTGTTATCTTGTTGTATTTGTATGCCCATTCAAACAGTGCCCATGTCTTCCCTTTAGGGAACGAATATGCCTTCTTCATCTTATTTCTCAAAGAGACACCTTCCTTCTTTGCCATTGCCCCGGCTGGTGGAGGAATAGCTGCCACCTTGGCCTTTTCCTTCTGCTAATCAAAGGTCTTGAAGTCAACAGTGTGTGCCTATGTTGGCGCTGACCGCCGCTCACCAGCTTTTCCTTTCTGAACAGCAGGAGTATTGGTGGTAGGACGTTTGGATAGGAAAGTTTTGACCTCTGCCACCACATTGTCCAGGTGATCGAACGTCCTAATATCCGCTCCGATCATCTTTTCAAGCACTTCTCTTCTGAGATTTTGCTTGCATATCTGAACAGCGTCTTCTTGGAGCGGAGGTCGCCTGCATCTCATGGCCAGATTCCTCCATCTCTTGATATAATTCAGGGCCATCTCATCTTATCTCTGCCTGGTTGAGTACAATTCTACCACGGTGATTTTCCTTTCTGTGACATGGAATCTTTCTCAAAACTTTCTCTGCATGTCGGGCCAATCAGCTATGGACCCAGTCGGAAGGCTAGAGTACCATTCAAAGGCCAACCCTGTGAGAGATGAGCCAAAGAATTTCAGTAGGTATGCTTCATCAGTAGCCAGGTCCCCCATGATGGTTGTGTTGTAACCAATGTGTTCCTTGGGGGAGCCTTGCCCATTGAATTTCTCAGGCTTTGGTGGCTTACTGACGCCCGGGCGTAATCTCCTTGCAGGATATTGCGGAGGATATGGTACCTGGTAGACGTCAAAGGCACCAAGGTCACCATCAGCCCTTTCAGACAGCTTCATTTCTATCATCTTTTCTATCATTAGCTTATTTACTATAGTGGGGTCCACCGGCTTTGGATAGAAGTGTGCCTGCTGCTGCGTGAAGGGGGTCATCATGATCATTACATGCAAGCTAGGCTGCACTCCTGACGGAGGGGGTTACACTTGAGATGCCGAAGGCTGTGCTATTTTCTGTTGCATTTATCAAAAGAGAGTCTCACGCTATTTCCAAAAGAAAGAAATTGAGCAAAAATTTCAAGTAGGTAATATGATTTTGAAACGTAAATTCATCAGGTCTGGAGGTCCTAGGTCTAAATTATAGCCTAACTGGGAAGGGCCGTTTGTTGTTAAAGAGGCTTACCCAGGGAACGCGTATCGTCTAGTCAACACGAAAGGTGAGGAGCTATCTCACGCTTGGAATGGATTGTATCGTAAGCATTTTTTCCCTTAGAGACATGCTAGTGCCCACCTGGTAGTAAGGTGCCCCCCCTTGACTACGAAGGAGGATCCCGAGCATGGCAATCACACACTACACAGCAGCTTTGGTTAGGTTTTCCCTCTACTATGTGACACCGTCTCTCCTCTAGTCATACCTAGGGGAAGTAAAGGTCCTTGCTTTTCTCTCTTCGGCCAGGCGTAGGGGCAAGGGGTGAATAAGGGGGAGATGACCAATCTAGACACCCCAACAAGAGGAGGTCTCAAATAGGGGCAGTCCGTTATGACCTGATTCCATAGGAAAAGAAAAGAAAAATCAATCAAAGAAAAAGGAGCCTGAATCAAGGGCAAAGTCAACAAACATCTATCAAAAGTACAAAGTGCAAATCTCAAGTTACTCCGAGAAAAAAGAAAATCAAACTAGGCATGGCAAGAGTGGCAGTACAGTTTCCCCACGAGACATTATGAGCCTGGTCATATGCATGCCTAGTGTGGATAAAGGTTCGATGATGGACACAAAGCCCCAGCGCAGCAGACCAAATCTCCAACCGGGTCGTCATGGGAGGGATTCGAGCCCAAAAAACTTTTACCCCTATGTTAGGCTTACCCCCAAGATTTCTTTTCTCTCCCTTAAAGGATTGGAGCATACCCAGCATATGGCCCTTGGAGAGGCACCGTCATGTGGGTGAGATAGGCTCAGCCAAGGTTTGCCATCCGTAACGCACGCCAACCTCGGGGGACTTTTAGTGGGATAGGTTGGGCTCTCGCTGCCAGGACCAAACTAGCCTATTTCCAAAATCTGAAAAAATCAAAAAAAAATCAAAAGATAGATGAATTTTCTCACCCCACAAATGTTGTCAGAACCCTACAAAAGACCTATGTGCATGTTCCTCTCCATCCCCTCTATCAACCATAAAAATCCCAGGTCCTAATTCATTCATTTTATTCCCAGTCAAAGCTCATAATCATGCAGGTTCCAATCTGCCCTGTGGACTCTGAGTTTCGGGATAGAACTATCACTCAGTTTGCAGAGCCTGTCATTTCCGTTCAGACCATTGGATGGTTCTGGAATTCCAGTATGTCGAAGCTCTTCGAGTTCTCTTCGCAACGGCGCTAACCTTGTCTTGATCCAACTTTGTGGTTGGGAGTACCGACCGTCCTCGTCAGAGTGCGCAGATCCAACCTGAAACAGAGCTGTGGGACAGCCTTGGGAATTAATTCCCAAGACATCGCCCGCCTCCTCTCCGGTGACCGCTGCCCCTGGGTATCGACCCGGGGCACTCCAGGAATGCTCCCGCCCGTCGCTGCAACTAGGACCCACCCCAGATGTCACCGTACCAACAGCGGGTCCCACGTGCTGTCTTGTGGGCCCGAGTGAACAGTATTGAACCGACCGACTGTGTCCGCCCGAGCACCACCGACTGCTGCCCGCCAACCCGAGATTGGTGCTCCTGGACCCCACATGTCACCTATTACCTCCCTGCGTGGAGTGGACTGTAGGATTAATTCTATAAATTAACAATTATTACTATACCGGGGGTTATGGATCTCAGTCGGGAAGTCTTCCCCACGCCCCGAGCGTGGAGGTATACTCGCCTCCCATCCTTTGTCGTTTTGCTTAGCTAGTGTACATTCTAGATGCCGCTGCTTGTGTGTTAGTTTATTTCCCTAGCTAGCTCGTATTTAATCACCGTCGTGAGTTGTGAGTGCGAGACCTGTCCCGCGACTCAATCTGAGCGCGAGAGTGAGCCGACCACCCCAGACTCAAAGCCGGTTACTCAACTATGCTGATCGACATGTTTCCCTCAATGGGGACGACTGTGAGCGAGTACTTCTGTTTGGGGCACGATCGCCTCGTCAGGAGCCCGGTTAGGTGTCGAGTCTTGAATAGTCAATTTGACTTATATGTGTTCCACTCTTGTATGTTATTAAGTGTTCGTCCCTCTTCTTAAAGAAGGTATTAAACAAAGACCTGCAAGCTTCAAGCTCCACAGCAAGGAGAATTGTGTGTGGGTGACTTGGTCATCGGCTAAGGACGCCGAGGGTATGTCACTTGTACTTCCCTCGCACGGTCTTTTGCCATGACACACAAGTCTATCCCCACCACGGGTGAGACGCTATGCCAAGTGTGCAACCATGCACGCACATGATGTCATGCTTCCCCGCAGTCACGAGGCCATGTCCGACCGCTCGACCCGAGCCATGATCGACCCTTGCCCAGACACTAGTCTGATGCTTTCGCCAGTCATCCAGTTATAAGCCCCTCGTTCTGTGGAGAAAACACAGCCCATGCCACGAGAGGAACCCTCTATAAAATACGCGGATATCCACTTTGTCACACATTGACCCGGGGACCGACCACCATGTCGGAATCATCCCGTGGCTTGCACCCGTTGTATCTCGGCCACTATGGCCTCCCTGTAAAGCCATACAGCTCTCAAAAATTATACCGCCATCTGGACGTATGCGGTCGCATCCACGTTCGGGCCCTCAATCCCCCTTTTTGTGTCACCTAGCATGAATCCCTCAGAACCTCTGACCCCAACCAATCTCATCCTGTCTAGTGTGAACTCACAACTGTGAAGTGCTCCCTACTCTCCACCCAGGACTTCAGGAACATACAGACCTCTCTTCAGCGTGGAACGAAGGTGTTCGGATTCAATCCAATGAAACTAAACACCGACTGCTTGCGGTTGGTGGGGAAAGACATCCTGTACACGACTCCCCACAATTACATGTGCACTCGCACCTATGGAACCGACCTTCCCTCCACGTGTCTCTCACCTCTCGAGCCCACGTGTCGTGCCCTGGTGGCGCTTCCCGGGTCAACTCTCGATTCCACAGGTGATTGTTGAGAAATCGACTGGCACGCCTGCATCCCAGCTATGTTTCCCTTAAAACCTGAAAATTATCCATTGCACTCGGTCTCCTCTCGACTTTCCGTAAAAGGCGAGTGCACGGTGCCACTTTGAGAAAGATATGACCATGAGAGGGAGTGCCCAAAGCACACTATATTCAGGCATTTCTCCCATAGCAATATCCTACCCCTCACTCTGGTCACCGCATGCACACCGCACCAGTGAAACCCCGCTGCGCGCGAACAAAAGGATGGCATGCCCGGTGGGACATCTCTCGCCTTCCTTCTTTCTGCTGAAGTGAAAGCCTGTACTAGCCCTGAAGCCCTGGTGCCCTTTTCCTGTCCTTGCAGGAGAGGTAGAAGGAGAGCACCTATTCACACTTTCCAGCAGCTTCCAGTTCACCATCTAGTTGCCGAATCGCGTTCGATGACCGTCAGCGATCATCGCCTCTACTTGTCCGGCACATCAAAAACTGTGGCAGCTGTTACCTATGGTCACATTGTCGTCACCACCCATGTGCGGGTGGGCTACTTGGCGGTGCCGATTGCTTTCGATAGTTTCACCCCGGTCCTCGAATTGCCCTACTTCTTGGGTGTGGTCCCTGTGGCGACTCCACCGCCACCCTCAGCTCCTGTCTCTTTTGGCGCCGTCAATGCGCCACACCTGCCGCCATTCTCAGCGGCCAGACCAAGCATCAGACTCGGGTCACTTGTTGCTGACCACCATAGGGGTTTCGGACTAGCTCCTGCCCCGGCAAACCCCAACCCCCGGGCTAAGTTCTGACTGGCTCCTGATGCGAGCTTCGCACCCCGATTCTGAGTCCCTACCACTGTAGTTTGCTCGGGCTTCCAGCCCCAGGTCTCGGTTGAGTCGGCACCTAGTGTGGGTCTCCACTCTAAGGTGCTCGGCTCCTCAGTGCCTCACTCGAGCAGTCAATTCTGAGCCTTAGCTGAGCCAGCTCCTCGCACAGGTCTCCTGACCCGAGGGCAGGGCTCCCCAGTATCTTGTTCGGGCCTTTCGACCCAAATTTCTGAAGTGCAACTACGTCACCCGGTGCATCAACCCCCAGTTCGAGGCTACTCAACATGCAGACCGGGCATGCAACCCCGGGCTTTCCTGCGGATGACACCTGGCATGAGTAATTAGCTACAATTTCCACATCCCTCGGCTCCGCCATGGGGGTTCGTTCCCCACAACTTGACGACGTCGACTCCCAGTACGGGTCTACCTCTATGGGACGTGGCTGCCCCGGTGTGGACCGAAGGCCCTGTATCCCACCTTCCGGTCTGGCCAGTTCCCAGACTAGGCTCGAGGCCTCGGGTCACTGGCATCTCGGCACCCCCTTCAATGTCAACTCCAAGTACAAGCACGTCATTGCAGGCATCCGCAACACCGTTATCGGCTTGGGTGAGTGCTTACACTCGAGCCACCCAGTCGCTGGCCTTCACTATGGACTTCGGGCCTTGGGGGCCGATTCTAGTGTTGCCCGTCGATGGCTTGGTGCCACCAGTAGTTACGGGCCGAGTTTTCTCAGTTTACCACCTCAGAGCGAAATCATCTTTGGCTCCCCAGAAGAAGCATCGTCATGGCCATAAAGGCAAGCGACCTGCCGCTGCCACCAGTAACTCTGTCAAGACCATTCTTGTCGAGAATCTATGGATCCGCCTAGACGGGGGCGAACCCATCATACCCCCAGAGCGGATCGTCTCTACAGTCCCTACTACCAACTGCTTCAGCCTTCTACATCAAACGCGTGAAGACAAAGTGGAACTCAGAAGGGCAGACGCTCCCGCAGTGGCCCAAAGACACTAGCGTCGATTCGGTGTCTGAGCTCCCAAGTCTCGTCAAAGAGATAGTGACAAGGGAGACCAACAGTCTGACTTGAGAAGAATCTGGGTTGCCTCGAAGCAAGCTCAAGCCATCCGGAAGGCACGTCTTAGCGACCCCTTTCGGGCACTAGGATGCTGCGCCAAGCAAGACGCGACTGATTCTGCAGTCGATTCGTCAGACGATGCCCAGCCATTCAGTGCCTCTCATTTAGATAGGTGAAGGTGGAGACGAGCTCATCTCGGGCCCCACCAACATCCAACCTCGAGTTCTCCTTAGGCAGATACCGTGACGGAGACTCCTCTGTAATGCACCTCGATCTTTGATAGGCTGGGGACACCCGTCTGCCCTAAGAGGCGCTCTCAGAAGAAATGGACGGTCTAGCTCCTCAGTGACGCAGTCAAGGTGTTCGTGTGCTATGCCACGGTGGCCTTCGGCTATTCGATGAACATACCCCTCTTGCGGTTGGTGTCACGACCTCCCGTTTAAACCGAATTGACTACTCCGCCGATGGGGCGTTAAACCGAATTGACCCTTCCACCGACGGGGCGTTAAACCGACTAGACCCTTCCGCCGACGGGGCGTTAAATCGACTAGACCTTCCCACCGTCGGGGCATTAAACCGAATAGATCCCTCCGCCGATGTGGCGTTAAATCGAATTGACCACTCTGCCGATGGGGTGTTAAACCGAATTGACCCTGCCGCCGGTGGGGCATTGAACCGATATTGGCTCCCGCAGCCTGCTTCCTCAACCTTCGGCTCTTGGCAGCCCGCTTCCCCACTTCGGCTCTATGCAGCCCGCGTCCCAGCTTTGGCTCCTGCAGCCTGCTTCTTCCAACTTTAGCCCTTTGTGGCCTGCTCACCCAATCTCGGCTCTTCGCAGCCCGCTTCCGAATTTCGGCTCTTTACAGCTGCTTCTCAACATCGGCTCCTTGCAGTCCGCTTCCTGATATTGGCTCCCGCAGCCTGTTCCCTCCAACTTTGGCCCCTTTGCGGCCTGCTCACTCGATTTCAGCTCTTCGCAACCCGCTCCCCGACATTGGCTCCTGCAGCCTGCTTCCTCAACCTTCGGTTCTTTGCAGCTTACTTCTCCACTTCGGCTCTATGCATCCCTCTTCCCAGCTTTGGCTCCTGCAGTCTGCTTCCTCCAACTTTGGCCCTTTGCGGCCTGCTCACCCAATCTTGGCTCTTCGCAGCCCGCTTCCGGATTTTGGCTCTTTGTAGCCTACTTCTCAACGTCGGCTCCTTGCAGTCCGCTTCCCGATATTGGTTCCCGCAACCTGCTCTCCAGCTCCGGCTCTTGGCAGCCTGCCCACCCCCCAAATCTTGGCTCTCGTAGCCTGCTTTTCAACTTCGGCCCTTGCGGCCTGCACCTCAATGTCCCTTGGCTTTCCCAGCCCGCTTCCCTAATGTCCTTTTGGCCCTTCTTGGCCTGCCTCCTTGGTGTCGCTACTGCCACAGCGCTTATATGAAACAATAACATTTTCCCTAGTGTGAGAAGCTTTGGATCACGTCTCTCTTCCCGCCATCGTTTCTCGCCACCTTCCTGGTGCATCCCCCCCAACCAGCCATGGCTAGTGTGGTGGGGGAAATTCTAGTCTCTACTGATGACATTGCAACTGGACGATCGGATGCGGCAGTGGCTGCTCCTCGAAAATCATATGTACAAACCCTGATGGAAGTACAACATCCGTCGAGAGTCCCTCTTCAGGTGAACCTTCCTGCATTCATGGATAAGGGAGAGTCGACTGTTTTCTTCACTCAAGAAGAGATCCAGATCTCCTATTTGTAGCTTCAGAATGCTATCATTGCAAAATGTTCCTACGGATGACCCTCCATTCCAGAGACAAAAGCTTGCATCTCGTAGCGTCTCCAACTAAGCTCGGAATGCATAATAAGTAGGATGAATGCCAGACATATTTTGATCTGATTAGGATGTGAAGCAGACTTTCTGAAGGTTCTTCTTCAAAAGAGCTTATTCATCAAAGGTTTCCTGTTCAGATTTTTTAGGTGGACACACGACGTTGACTTCTCCTCAGATCCACCGGCTGCTCCAGTATGCATTGGCCTTCCCTCCTTACCAGTTAATTTCTATCATGAAGATATGATTTGATCAATAGCAGGAAACATTGGTTCAGTGTTGCGAATTCATGATGCCACCCTTGCCATGACTGAGACATCCAAAGCATTAGTGTGTGTTGAGCTAGATCTGGTTGTTCAGAGGAAGGAAAGGCTATGGATAGGTATGGAGGGAGGTGGATTTTGGCAACCCATTGTTTATCACAGGGTGCCTCATTTGTGCTCTCACTGTCATAAAATCGGCCATATGGAACAAGAATGTAAAAAGAAACTGAATAAGAAAGTGCATCAAAATCAGCCTTCAGGCAATGCAGGTTTTCAAGGACCTCAAAAAGCTTTTCGACAGGAGTACATGCCAAGACTGCCTCAAGCTTCTAGCCCAAAAATGGGATTTACTGATACTAATAGGTTCTCTGTTTTGTGCCAGCAATATGATGATTTAGCTTCTGATGAGGAAATGGTTCAAGACATTCAGATAATGAACACAAGAAATAATACAAAGCAGTATCTGTAATGACCCAAGATTTGGATACCGAGAATAACCCAATACTATTCGAATCCCGGCCCGCCACCTACGAGCCGAAGGGCTCGGAAGGGTTAGAAAGGAGTGTGGAGGTACATTAAAATTTAAAATAATACAGGTAACAATTATATGATTAACAATTTAAATGATAAAAATAAAATTATATTTTTAATTAAATAAATTAACTACAGAGTCCAGTCCAAAAAATTACAGTCTACAAAAATGGAAACATACTTAAGTACCAGGTGAGCTCCCGGCTTTGGCAAGCTGGCACTAAGAACCTCTGTGTTGCACCTCCGAACCACGAGGAGAAACCACTACACCTGAAAAGACAGGGGTGAGTCTCATCTCACGGGCACAGTAGGGGTCCCACGGATCACCACCACGAAACAACGGTAGTAAACAACAACAATAACAATAACAACAATAGCAAGAGTAACAACAACAGAAGCAATAGCCATAACAACATAGAAACAATGGCAGCTGGTGGAACCATGACTCTCTAAGCTACTTCTAATGGCAACGATAAGTAAGTAAATCTCGATCTCACAGTTGAGAATCGTCGAACCAACGAAAAACTCTGGCTATACTACCAGGAAATACAAGGACACCTCTATTGTGAAGGCCCATCCTCACTAATGAAAGCCAAACTCAAGACCACGCGGTCCAAGGGTACAGACACGACCTTACTGTCGTATACCCTACACTGTCTACGGGTGAGATCTCGGCAACTCCACTGGAAACCCTAGATCTCAGTGTTGGAAAGACACACAAAACCACCCAAAGAACCACATCATCGTAGATGGGAAACTAAATCTGGAATCACGAGTCAAGAGAGTCACGTGTCATGTGACGGGAGAACTTGCCCACAAGAAGCAAGCTCAGATGCGTCCACTGATGACTTAGTTCATGTCTCGGGTGTCTCCCTACTCACTCCAGGTGAAAACTGAGACACCGTACAAGTAACCACTGAACCAGGACTAGTCGGGGTCATGCTCATTAGCACGGCAATGGAGCTGGTAAAAAAAAACAGAGTAACACTCTTGCTCCCTACTCCTCATTAATGAAAGTTGTCAATCGCGACATCTCACCAACGGCAAGCGTAACACCGCCCTACGCCAATGGTGGCCAATACACCCCCGAGGGTCGGTCATCATGAACTCAAATCCTGGCACCAACTCTCCCGACTAATAAACCTTTGTGGCCGGCCAACCGAGTCCCAGTTGTTCAGCTAATACACTTCAGTAGGCCAGTCGACGAGTACCAGGCATTTGGCCGATTCACTTCAGTAATCAACCAGCTGGTCTCGGATTGCCGATTAGTACCCCTCAGCATTTAGCTGACCAAGTCCAGTCCCCAGCTACTCCACCTTAGTAGTCAGTTCCAAATTTCGTACCAGCTCTAGTATCCAACAACATGGGCCAACACCCCTTGCAGGCCAACTCCTAAACTCTGCTCCCCAGACCCATAAAGATAAGGCAAGTCCACTTATCCTCCTCCTAGCAATGCAAAAGAAAAAAGGGAGAGGAAGGAAAGAGGGAGTAATTAAACGAAAGTAGAATGTGGTAAAATGATATTCTATTCAAAAAGGGGAAGGAGCCCGAGACAAGCCCCCAGGGGTGACTATTAGCATTACAGGAAGCACACATCAGAGGTGGAAGGAGCACTACAAAGATGTCACGAAGCAGAAATAATTACAAATTGCTCTTCAACTTGTTAATATGAGTCTGGCATGTGAACATCTCATCGTTAAAAGCTAAGATGGCCACTTTAACCTGTTCAACAATGACTTTAGAGGCTTGTGTTATTTCCAAATGTTTAGCTGTTGATTTCATCACAGACTCGACCTCCTGCTTCAGACGTGTCGCCTGAAGCGTGGCCTCCTTGCTGTTGTCACGTGCAGTTTCTACTTCAATGGTTCGCTCCCCTAAGGAGGTCACAAGAGCTCCCATTTTGGCCTCTTCTTCCTTGATGGCCTTCAAAATTTTCGGAGTTTGACGCCGTATCAGGGTCGATGCCAAAGCTAATAATCAAATCGTGATTTATTCATGACTTTATTACATAGATTGGGCCCACATTGACTCTGTGTGACCGCAAGAGGACAAAGGATAAGGGCTCAGACTGGTTGGCTATCCGCTTGCATACGTAGACCGGGAAGTTGACTCGTGTGATCCCAAGGCTCCATCTTCGTGAGTTTCTCCACGCTTGGTGCGTTGATCGACCTTGTACGGAGCTGGGATGGGGATGAGCCCATGCTATGGTTGACCGGGCTGGGTGGAGAGGCCTTCCCCGGGGGAGTTCACCCCCACTAGGGTGCGGCCGCGCCTGGGGTGAACTCCCCCTGGGCTAGCCGTGGCCATGGGGGGTGGTCCCGAGGGCCTTCCATTGTTCTTCTGAGCTGTCCCTTGAAGGACTTAGTGTTCTGGGGTGCTGGGATTGGCCCGTGGTGGTCAATTGCTTGGTGTTGTTGTTGTCGCTCGCAAGGTGTTCTGAAAAATTTCTGACACACCCTGGGTTGTCGAATGGCTTGGGTAATTGACTGGCAGGCCCCAAGTTTGGCCCCGAGATGAGGGTGAGAGCTCATAGGAGTTGAGAGGAGGCATCTCAGGCACGTGGGCCCAACATTTGTGGGTTGTGCCTCGTTGTATGGTGAGTTGACAAGGCAGCCCCAGGTTGGCCCGGGTGCTGAAAAGAAATGGCTCAACGCCGTGTATCTGAGGGCCGGGGGTGGCCCCAAATTGCTGGAGAGTTGCCGTAGGATATGGCTAGGGTGTTCGAGCCATGGTCTGGCCCCCGGATTGCTGTTGAGTAGCTGGACCATATGCGCCCACAAGGTGCTCGGGGTAATTCCTCACATGCGAGCACGGGCCATATAGGCATTGTGAGGGCTCTCGGGACCAGTAGTTGACTGGAAAAAGACTTCTTTGGACTGGAAGGAGGCATCTTGAGGAGAATCCTGGCCTCGTTGCTGTGTGCCACGTGTCGTGGCTTGTCGTTAGGGTGCCCCCGGGTTGGCCCGGGTGGCTTGGTTAAGGCGGGTAAACCTGCAAGTTGGGTGATCGGGGATGGCCCCAATCAATTGTTGCTGTCATCGTGGGTCATGTGGACATGCCAAATTTGACATCATCTTATATATATTCCTTTTTAGTCTTCAAAATTACCGAGTGTTACATTCGTCTCTTTCTCTGCTTGTATATCACTCCCTCTTTATCTCCTTACTTTTCTGATCGAGGGCGAATGCCCAATTTATAGAGGAGCGGAAGCAGGGCATCGGTGCGTTGGCTGGATGAGCGCATCATCACCGAATCGCCAGCCCGCCACGCCAAGGGCACCACTGACTCGCTGCTCCGCAAGTGCTAAGGGTGCCACAATTCAACCACGAAGGAGACGTCGCTGACTCAAAGCACCAATGAGCATTTGGGCGCCACCAGCTCACAGTGTAAGGTGCCACCGACTCACAGTGCAATGCGCCACCGGATCAGCATTCAAGGCGCCATAAACTCAATGGCGGGCATTTTTCATAATTTTGACATTTTGCCCCGAAATTGACCCGAAGAGAGCTTGTCATCCAGAGTAGTCTTGGGGTTGATGCAGTGGCCCCGAAATAAGCTTTGAAGCCCTGATTTGGGGTTTTATGTGATTTTTGACATGTGTCGTACCTGTACCGATTCTCTGAGGTTTTGTCCTGATTCGACCTTTGACACTGTGATTTGTACTGTCAGGCTTGCTTTAAAGTCACATGGGACTTCTTCATTGAGTGGGCCATCCCTCTAAGCATTTTTGCCTTCACTGGGCATCTTTTAGGTCATCTATGGCCCTTTTTTGGTGCCGTGCGTAACCGAATCAGGTAACCTAGGTTTCCCCTGATTTAGCATTTGGTACGTCAATTTGTGCCGCCAACTTCACTTTGTGGGCACATGAAGGGTCTTCATGAGGAGGGCCATCCCTCAAAGTATTTCTACCTTGACTGGACGTCTTTGTGGCCACTTACGGACCGTTCTGACATTCCATGTGTGTGGAGCGGCCTTCTCGAGTTTTTCGCTGATATTGCCTTCGGCACTACATACCGTGCTCTTGGGCCTATTTTATGCGTGTATGAAGCGTCTTCAATAAGTGGGTAACCACTTTGAAGATCTTCACCCTCACGGGGCAGCTCTTTGGTCATTTACGGACCACTTCAGCACCCTGGG
>JANBPO010007963.1:0-20245 GCA_024336825.1 Amorphophallus titanum | reverse complement strand
GCTCCGAAGGGATAAAAAGGAGTGTGTGGAGTACATCGAAGCACTAAATATAACAGTAAATAATTAAATTTCATAATCAGGGTTGCTAAAATAGCAAAAATAAAATTACTTTTTAATTAACTATTTAAGTTAACAACAGAGTCTAGTCCAAAGGAAAGACAAGTACAGTCTAACAAAAAAGAGAATGCACACTGAAGTCGGGGGAAGCCCAACGTAGGTAACGTTGGCAATGCTGGCGACTATGAACTGACACCGCCCATGGACCAGGAAGAAGCACAACGACTACACCTGAAAAGTAAGGGTGAACCTTGTGTCACTGGCTCAGTAGGGGTCATGTGGATCCCCACTGGAAACAATGCAGTAACACGGAACAACAAAACTGCAGGTAGTAGTAAAGCAGGAAAAGTAGTACTAAACTACACTAGGAAGCTATAAAAGAAAACAATAGCTAAAGGAAAGGGGAAAGAAGCCATACCGAACAAAACATGGCTACCGAAGGAAGTACGGCTCCCTAAGCTACTCCGAACAGCAACAGAAAGGCGAACCCTGATCTTACAGAGTCAAGACTTACCAATCCATCGACCAAGCTTCAGGCAAAGCTAAAGCCTACAAGGAAAAGGCAAAAGCCTAGAACAAACCTAGACAGATAAGGGACACTAACACACACACGACTAGAGTGTCGTACAAATAATCCTAAGCTGACCTCGGGTCAGGCCAAGAGAAGACTAACCTGGGAAGGTCACGACACAAAGTACGAGAAATATAAGAGTCACGCATCACGTGACGGAAGCACCTCCTCACTAGTAGAACAGCCAGACGCGTCCACTGACGTCTTACACTACGCCACTAGTATCTCGCTGCGGACGCCAAAGATGGTGGAGACTGAGATACTCACTGAACGGAACAAGGAACTATAGTAACGAGTGACTA
Organism: Amorphophallus titanum; assembly: GCA_024336825.1. Classification (NCBI taxonomy): domain Eukaryota; kingdom Viridiplantae; phylum Streptophyta; class Magnoliopsida; order Alismatales; family Araceae; genus Amorphophallus; species Amorphophallus titanum. The sequence continues at coordinate 19,315 of JANBPO010007963.1, read as the reverse complement.
GTCAGGGTCATGCCCGTCGGTGTTCATCCAAACACCCCTGACCACGTGTGCACACACAAGCTCAATGCCTTGAGCGAGTCCTCTAGCTAGTTTTCTCCCCCAGCAGGACGCTACTGCCAAGTAAGAGAGTCCATAGAAACTAGCCTAGAAACCATCGGAGTTGGGAACTGCCCCGCCACCACTTCCAGGTGGGTCGACACTCGAGGTCAACGGGCTACGACTAGTGGACGCTCGCTTGACACAGAGACTCCGAAACACGAGTACTGAAGTACAAATAGGCTAAGAATGCACTGTCACATGTACTACGAAACACCAAACACAAAACATAAGGCAGCACACCAAACTATCGCCAGACTCAGGACAAGGCAACTAGACCTACCGATATAATGATCCTTGAGTCTCACGACTCAGGGCCAAGATCGTCGTACAAAGTGGTAACAAGCCACCAATCAGCCTAATCCTAAGTCAAAGAAAATGACACATTCATAGAAGACCAATCACGAAGACCTGAGGGAATGCCAAAACCCTCAAAGCACCTGGATGCGTAAATCGAGATAGGACAGCACCTCAAAGCATCCAGAACCATGTCTCGATCTAGCCTGAATAGTCAAGACACTCATAAGGTCACGTGTCAACCACTAGATCTCACTGGGTTGACCAGAACCCAAAGTAGTATGGAAGACCGCTCGATAGAAAGGCACTCCTGGCTACCTTATAACCTGGTCACGGCCCTCACAGGATGTCAAGAGACATCCACGGGACAATGGGTGAATCGGAAGGCTAAGCCAAGACGAATGGAAGTCGAACAATGGAAATCCACACCCTGGGACATAAGCGGTCGCTTACATGGCCGCTAGATAACATAAGCGGTCTAGTGAAGGGCTGCTTTATTACACAGAGGACACAGACCATAAACGGTCGAACGATGGGCCGCTTAATGACATAAATGATCCATCAAGGGCCGCCATCTGAATGAAAATGATCATGGGTATGGCCCCTAAACCCAGACAAACCCCAATAGAAATGGTCCACACATGGACCGCTTCACAAATTAACATGGTCTACTGAGGGACTGTTCACAGAGGTACGCGGTCTAAACATGGACCGCGTAGGGGACCAACACTAACTGACCTAAAACTCTGACCACGGTCAAACACCCATTCGTAGTCGACCAATGGGTTGAGGATTCTAGACAGTCTAAGAGAAGGCCACTAGATTAAACTGACTTAAAATAGTACCTCGGTCAAACGGTCAATAGCGGTCTAGCAATGGACCGCTAAAGACAAGGAATGGTCTAGCGAAGGATCGCTTCACCAACCGCCATAAAACTATTGACCAAAGTCAACCATGCTTAGCGGTCTAGCAAGGGACCGCTTGAGCAAGCTAAACGGTCTATAGCGAGACTGCTCAGCTGACCCGAATGACTAAGGAGACTAAATGGTCACCCAAGGGCCGTTCAAAGAATACAAACGGTCATCTAATGGACTACAAACTACAGAAGATGGTCTATCGCGTGACCGTGAAGACCTAAACTGACATACCTAAAATTGTCGCCTGATGGACCGTGTTCAGAATGAAACAGTCACTGTAACGACCGCGTAGGCATTACGGTGGGAAAACCATGGGATCGGTCGGATCTTGGCCTTTCCACGCCCCGTTTGCTCCGAAACGAAGGGGATACAACCATAATGACGATGCCGACCTTTCCCACTCTGGAAGGGGTCAAATCGACACACAAACGGCTAGAAATAGGCAATCCTACCGAATTAACCCCAAATTGGTCACATGGGTTCCCGGGCTCCTATCGGCCCCAAATGATCACCAATCACGACGAAATCGGAGGGAATGGAATGCTGACATTCCAGGGGTTCGAATGATTCCAACTGATCTGAAAATCGTGACCATTTTTCGATGAACCCGACGAACACCCCAAAGGCATGATTTTACCCAAATGAGATGAAACCCACTTGTTCTCACACCGTTCGGTGTAAAATTGTTGGGAACGCATAGGAGAAATAGAGCATCCGTCTCCCTACCTCCACCGAAGATTTCGTGCGCCAAAGTGACTAAATCGCACCGAAAATCATCAAAGCAAGGAACCGGGCCGACTTTGAATCCACCGAGGGATCGCGCCACGCTCCATCCGTCACTCCATCACGCTCCAGGTTCACTCCATCACGTCCCCACCTTAGTCAGCTCGCCAAGGTCACTCGCCACCGTCGAGAGGACCAGAGAGGAGAGAGAACGAGAGAGAGAAAGAGAGGGTGAGAATGAGGGAGGAGAGAGGAGGGAAAAAATAACAAACGTCGCAATAGGCTTGACCTCGATGGCGGCAAAAATCCCGCCCGAGCTTTTATGAGCCCGAGCTTAGATGCTTTCTTCCCCCTCCTCTTCCTCCGCCACCCCGTCCCCCAATCTTCTCCCTGGATCTTCGCCCTCTCCTTCTTCATTCTCTTCCCCACTCAAACCCTAGTCGCACTCTCCGTTGGTCTCACCCGCCACTGCTGCCCGCTCGCTACCAGACCACCTCCCCTGTCATTCTCTTCCCCACTACAGTAGCCTCCCCTCTACTTCAGCGCGTGAATAGGACCACGGCCGCCGCGACTCCCCAGAGCCGCCATCGCCTCCCGCATTCTGCCTAGCCTCCACCCCAAACGACGACAATAGTAGCCCTGTCGACACCACTGCGGGCTACATCTGCACCGCCTCCAATGTGCTCGCTCTATTCCCCCTTTCTTTTTCCTGCAAACGTGCGCCACCCGCCAACCCCATCACCGACCGTCGAGATCCCTATCACACCTTCCACTTTTTCTTCCACCGCTTGTTACCCCCTTCCTCTTCTTCTTCCGCACATATTTACTCCCAGACCCTGCAACCAGCTACCGTCAACCCCAACCCCCCTCACCCTTAGCCATTCTCCTTCAACCTGCTACCCCCTTCTTGTAGCGTCGACCCCATCCACCGCTCATGCGCTTCCCACGTAGCTCTACTATGATTGTGTAGTCTACACTGCCTGTTCATACCCAGCCACAGCTCCCCATCTAGTGTGGTCGTCTTTGAGCTACTCCGGAAAGGTATTTCAAATTTTTTTTGACATGATTTTTTAAGTAAATATCCTTACTATATTGCTCGTGTGGTATACATGTCGTATTTACTTTATTATTTTTCTATTTAGCCATGATTTTTTTTGTAAAGGACTATTTTTCTGTTTCGTAGGGGATAGGAGATTACTCTGTCGGTCATATTAAGCTAAAGCTTTGGTAATCTTCTATCCCATTTCTATTTTTTTGTGGCAGATGTTGTTATTTGTTATTTAGTGAGTTAGAGAGAAAAAATATTATTTAAGAACTTTACTATATCAAGAATTGTATAGAAAGAGTATTGCATGATTTCAAGTATCAATAAGGCACTAGCAAGTGATTGCACAATATTTTCCAAGAAAGTAAGAATTTATGTTCAAGCAAGAGCAAGTAATATCAAGCACATATAATATCAAATACGTCTAATGGAATTGGCTATTTCATTCAAGCAAGTACTTTTTGCCCTTCTACGGGTCACAAGTCAAGTCAAGTCAAGCAAGTCGTGTCACGAGAGAGTGAGTGAGATGTCTAAAGTCTAGCAAATAAGTACTCTGGTGCAATGTTTAAACACCATGGTCCATTAACTCCCAAGGGCACAAGTACCTTCGGGTGCTTCTCTCAGGACCAGACCGGGCCCTATAAGCACAACATTGGTCATGTTTGTTTGACATCCACTCTCATTTTATAGCTAGTAGAGAATTTCGAGGCTTAACCATTGTAGGATATATATGAGGTAGATTTTCATGGAATGGAGTTCAAGCACAAATTATTATGTAGGGACTAACCACGAGTAAACCACAACAAACGTATGATATATCGGGAATCTAGGTGAGATCGGTGCCTCAAAGGCTGCCATAGGAAGCTAAATTGGTGCCCTTCGGGCTGCCATTATATTCAGAATAGGCACCCTCACAGAGGGGCGTCCATTCTGTGAACAGATAGCTTCAGGTAAAGGGTTAAAATCAGCAGTGTGAAAATGCTGCCATTATATTAGGAAATGGCCCCCTAGTGGCTGCGATTATATAAGGAAATGCCACCCTAGTAGCTGCCATTATATCAGGAAATGGCACCCTAGTAGCTGTCATTATTTTAATAATTAGCGCCCTTCACAGAGGGCGTCCATTCCAGGCACAAACGCGTGAAGCTCCGTAAATCAAGGCTCAGAAGAAAGGGCGCCCAGGGGGTTGCCATCATTTATCAAATTGGTTCCCATGGGCATGCCATTATTTTCTGAATGGGCACCCTTCACAGGGACACCCATTCCCTGGGACTCAGTGTGAAAATCTGACCCAAGGGAAATTGGCGCCCTTCTGTAGTGTCTTTATTTAAATGAAGACTAAAAGGTTGGGTTATATATATATATATGTGTGTGTGTGTGTGTGTGTGTGTGTGTGTGCATATATAGAACTTTTTTGGTTTAAGTCCAAATCCCCAATCGGGCCTGATATATGGTTTAAGAATGTGAATAATGGGCCTTTAGTCTATAAACCTTCTTCCCACGCCAGAAGGTGCAAGGGATATATGTATGCATATAGATATTATGAAGGGCTTTGCCTAAAACACCAAACCTCTATCACCGTCAAACGTGCATGAGAGATTAGGGTTCTGATCGAAGATGGCTGTGGATATAGCAATAGAGGGATTAACATATAAAGGTTTGAACCTGTTAGGATTCCTACGTGGGAGATTTTATTCCCATTAGGAATCAAGCCCCAAAGGTTTCCCCTCTCGCTATAAATACTCTACCTAGTCGAATGAACTAAGGCTACTCAATCTACTATTCCGTGCATCGACATCCCCTGTTGCTCTGCGGCTGCTGCTTCGCCTGCTACTGTAGTTCTTCTTCTTCTTCCTCCTCTACTGCTTCTCCCTATTGCTGTTGCAGAGAGGTTTTACACCACTCCCGTAAGAAGAAGCCTTACTTCTTCTTTCGTTCTTCCTCTGATTACCACAGTCGTACGTGAAAGAGGAAGGCTGTCCTGCAACTGCTTCGTGTCCTGCTGCTGTTGCAGTAGTTGCTACTATTTATTCTTCTGTCGTGCGAGTGTAGTTGCCACATACTCTTATTTTTTTCTTCATTTTTGTCGTCCCAATCGACCAACAAGGTAGGCTTTCTCAAGTATATAAGCCCAAGATTGAGAGTAAAGGAACATTGCTTGCATATGTATTGCTATACCACGATTCTATGACTCCTGCTATTTAGTTTACGTAGTTTTCTTGAGTTTCTGATGCACGAAAAAATAGCGGCCAGAGTAGTGACCGCCCATTAATGAACGACCGCGTAGAATGTTGCAAATTCCTGAATTTGCAATAGACTCATGGGCACAAATTAATGAGCGACCATATACCTACCATTATTTCTTTTTGAGTAATTAATAAATAACTCATGTTTAAAATTAGGTGTTTCTATCCCCTTCAAGAAGCCAGTGCACTCTAGATTTCTGTCTCCAAAAGCACTCCTGCTATAAAAGACAGGTAGATAAAGTAGACTTGGCTTCATCTAATGTGGCAGCATTAGACCCAGAAGGATTAAGATCATACTGAAATTCTGCCTTTATAACAGCATCTTCAACATCCATGAGGTTTAAATGAACATTACAAAAAATAGTTTTATTCCATACCCCAAGCATCTTCCTTAGGTGATTCAATTTTAGATATAGAGTAGTTATGGGAGAGGAAGATAGAGGGCTGGTTTTCGAATATGAATCAACAGTCACCAGGAATTATTCATGAAGAGTCCACATCTTTTGACAACAAAATCTGCTTTTAAATCTATCCTGGGATGGAAATTTCACAAGTAATGGTGCATGATCTGAGGCTTCCCTGGCTAGGTGTTCAACCGAAATAGGAAGTAGGTTAATAAAGGCAGTATTAAAAAGAACCTTGTCCAGTCTAGCCCATATACCTTTGCCTCCAACTTGATTATTATGCCAAGTGAATTTAGATCCAATGAAACCCGCATTAATGAGGGCACAATCAGAAACACAATCTTTGAATTCAGAGATGGCTGCCATGTTAGGGTGAAGCCCCCCTAATTTCTCATCCACATTAAGAACACAATTAAAATCACCTGCCACCAGCCATGGCCCATTAATTTGAGTATGTAAATCAGTTAGGGAGGCCCATAGCCTGCGTCTCTCAACAATGGAACACTTTGCATAGACACAGGAAATGTGAAAATTAGGCATAGCTGAGCTAGTTTGTAAAAGAGTAATCTGCTGCTCATCCCGACAAACAATGGAGAAATCCAGTGTGTCTTTCCAAAGTACCCAAATGTGAGCCATATTATCAGTATTGGCTAAAGCCTTATGCATACCCATTCTTTTGCAAGTGTTATCCAATCTGCAAGTATTTATTTTTGGTTCCAATAGAACAATGCAAGCAATATTATAGGTTCTAATAAGAAACTTAACCCGACCAAGGGAAATACCATTCCCAATTCCTCTAATATTCCAGATGATCATTATTCTGGGCCAACATTGCCCCCAGGGAGTAGTGTGTGGCTGCTATGTACAGAATCAGTGGCCGTCCCTTCACTAGTGCCCCCAGCACTGGAGGGGTTTTAAGATAATCTTTTAGCTTGTCAAACGCTATTTGGCATTCTTCATCCCAATAAAAAGGGACATCTTTCATCATCAACTTGTGAAAGGGGTGACATTGTCCTGACAGGTTGGATATGAACCATCGGATATAAGTCAGACGGCCTTGTAGAGATCTCAGCTCGTAGAGGTTCCTTGGTGAGGGTAACTCTTGGATCGTCTTGATCTTTACGGGGTCTATTTCAATTCTCCCATATCTGATGATAAAGCCCAAGAATTTGTCACTCGACACTCTGAATGCGCACTTCATGAGGTTAATCTTTAGTTCATACTGCCTGAGCCTCTGAAATATGACTCAGAGGTCTTGCAGATGGTCTTCTTTTTTCTTGGTCTTGACCACCAGGCCATGTATGTAGCACTCGACCTTGTGGTAGAGCGGCTCATCAACAATTCTGGTCATCGCCCGCAGTAAGTTGCGCCGACATTCTTCAATCCGAACGGCATCCTTTTGTAGTGATAAATGCCTTTGGGGGTTTGAAAGGCTGTGTGGACCCGGTCATGCTCCACGATCTATATCTGATTATAGCCAGATGACCCATCCATAAATGACAGAGCTTTGTGGCTGGTTGTGGCATCGAGCATGACTTTCATGATTGGCAGCGAAAAGTCATCTTTGGGATAGGCTTTGTTCAGATCTCAGAAATCTACACATATCTGAATCTGCCCATTCTTCTTTTTCATGCGTACAATATTAGCCAGCCATGTGGTATATTGGTTTTCTTCGACGAAACCTACATCAATGAGTTTGTCCCCTTCTTTACATATCTGGGCAATGAGTTCTGGCCTCATGCGCCGTGGCAACTACTTTACCAGCTTAGCCTCAGGATTTATAGCCAGCTCATGCTGCGAAACTGCAGGGCTAAGTCCTGGCATCTCCTTGTAAGTCCAGGCAAAGCAATCCTGATATTCTTGTAATAGTTGGTATCCACTCTAATTGAGAGCAAACTCATCTTAGGTGGGCCCCTTATTAGTTGGCTAGAAAAGAGTTTGATTCATGAGATCATGGCCTATATTTGTCCTCCCATGGGGCAAAACCTCCCTATGGTGCCCCTTAATTCTCATCGCATCACCATCCAATCCTACTACAATATAGAGACTATGGATGATCTTATCAAGGGTCTAGAATGGCAACTAGAACTAACCGGCATGTTGACCCTAGGAACCGACCGACCTAAAAGCCTTGGCCTCATTCACCTATGTTTTGGCTCCATTATCTCAGTCTGCACTATGGGTTGCTACACTAGTGAAATCCTCATGTTTCTCCCCACACCCGACAAACCTATCTCTATCCAATCCCAAGCCATTGAAGTCCCACGTGAAGAGTCCAATCATCCAAATGAGGCCAATGTTTCATCTACCTTTATGGTAGAAGAGGACCTATTGTGCATTGGAGAACACATAACGTGGGCAAACCTAGAAAAAGAACTTACCTTTCCAAGTCACACTTTCTTTGATACCTTTGACCCCGTCGAGCAGGAACTCCAATGCCAATTTGTCCCCTTTCCCTCCCTCACCATTGCCAAAGACCATTGCATTAGCCCCAATCAGGCCCTTACCTATTGCATCCATGCCACTATGTGCCCATTGGGCCCCGAACCCTCTCCTTGGGAAGAGCCACACCCATCCCTAAGTGAAACTAAAACCAACCCATCCCAAGGCCCAACCCACATTAGAGAACTTATAGAGTGGGTTTTCTTTTGTCAAGGGATAGATGAAACCAACTACGCCAAGAGCCTAACCATACTTGATCCTTTTGATCCATCCACATGAGAACCCCCAAACCAACCTTCCTTGTTTCGATTCTCCAAAGAAGTCATATACCTCACCTCTTGCCAAGTCCATTGCACCAGAGTTGAACAAAGCCCCTCCGTTCATACACCCACATTTGGGAGTATAAAGCTCAACATTTGGATAGAGTTGCATGATAGGTCCACATTTGGGTGTCCAGGTCCACCTATGGCAGCTAAAATTGATAGGAAGCACGGTAGTAATTACCCCTATTGGAAGAATAGGATGATTGTTTTCTTACGTGCACAAAGTCATGAAATATGCACTGTGATTAAAAATATTCTATACACTCTACCTCCTGATGAGGAGAACTAGAATGATGATGATGTCAAGAAAGACACTGTTAATTTTAATGCTTTAAATATTATCCAGTGTGCTATTCACTCTAACAAATATGCTCGTGTCTCCATGTGCAGCAGTGCGAAAGAAATGTGGGACAAGCTCAAGCTGATTTATGAAGGAACCACAAAAGTGAAGGAGACAAAGGTGAGCATGTTGATCCGTGACTACAAGCTGTTTCAGATGAAAGAGGAAGAGAATATCTCTGAGATGTTCGCACGTTTCATGGAGATCACAAATGGGTTGAAATCACTCGGGAGAGAGTTCCAAGATAAGAATTTAGTAAGGAAAGTGCTGAGGTCCCTATCACCAAGTTGACACATCAAGACAACAGTGATAGAGGATTCGAAGGATTTGTCTACGCTCACCGTGGATTCCCTCATAGGGTCATTGATGGCCTATGAGATTAATAAAAAGAGAATGGAAGAGGACACGAAGAAGAAAAAGCCAATTGCTTTGAACGCATACCCGAAAAGTGTCTCATGTCAAGAGGAGTCGATGGGAACCACCAACGATGATGAAGTTGCCATGTTAACAAGAAGAGTAAGACAGTTTCTATGCCAAAAGAGATGATTTGGTGAAAAATTTAAGAAAGAAAAGAGGTAGCAGAAGTAAAGAAACGAACCATCAAAAGCGGCTGAAGTGATGTGCTATGAGTGTAAGAATATGGGGCACATGCGAGGTGAATGTCCCGAGCTACCCGAGCTGCAAAAGAAGAAAGAAAAGATGGTGAAGGGCAAGAAGCCCAAGGTGATGAAGGCTACGTGGAGCGACGAGGACGCGGATGAGTCCACGTCCGATGATGAACAAGATATTACGGAGATGGTGAAGAACATGTGCCTTATGGCCAAGAGCGACCATGAACAGGTAATCTCTGACTCAGAGTTTATCACAAATGAACAATGGGAACTTGCATAGTTAAAAAGTCTAAGAATCTAACCCAGTGAGATTTGGGTAGAGACTCGGGTTAAGTTAATAATTTGATTCTAGAAAAATTCCTACTAGGTGGTTCTAAATTAATCTATTCCACATGTAGGGTATTTCAATGGCGGTGGAACATGCGCAATGGAGAGACATGCAGCGTATGGTGCAAGGACTAACTCGGGCCCCGCAGCAAGTGGCCCAAGGAGGAGGAGCACACCAGGGAGTAGGAGATCTTCATCGAAACTTCCGCGGGATGAATCCCCCATGATTCAGTGGCTCGACGGATCCAGACGAAGCTGAGCATTGGCTAAAGGAAATGGACCGAATCTTCGAAGTGATGCAGTGCAGTGACCAAGAGCATGTTCTTCTGATGACCTTCCAGTTAGAACGAGATGCAAGAATATGGTGGGAGGCCGTGAAAGCCTCTGGGTGATGAGCAAGTGACATGGAGGGAGTTCGAGGAGCTCTTCAACAACAAGTACTTTTTCGACCGGGTGCAAGAAAAGAAGGCGACGGAGTTCGCTGCTTTGAAACAAAGGAACCTATCTGTTGTAGAATATGAAGCTCAATTTTCCAGGTTGTCTCGCTATGTGACTCATTTAGTGTCCACCGAAAAGATGAAAGCAAAATGATTTCATAATGGGTTGAAGTTACATTATATCAACCAATTGGCCCCAATGAAAATCCAGACATATGTTGAGATGGTGAGGAAAGCTCAAGTTCTAGAAGACACTCTGGAAATGAGAGAGAGAATCCAAGGGACAAACTCCAAGAAGGAATAGACCGCTAGTTCCAGAAATTTCAAACCCGACAATGGCAAGAAGAGGCCCAATAGAGGGTCTAGTTCAGGGAAGGATAAGAAGATGATGAGTGATGATAAGAAGCCTGGCCCAGTTGTACCATTCAAGGGCCTTTGCAAGTATTGTGACCGCCCAAGTCACAAGATGGAGGAGTGTTGGCGCAAATTGGGTGCTTGTCTTCGCTGTGGAAGCCGAGACCATCGTATTCCAGAATGTCCCCTCTTGTCAGACCAAGCTACACCAAACAAGCCGCAATATAAAATTTCGAGTTGCTACACGACTGGTCTGTGATACGCAATTGGTACACTACTTATCTTCTTTTAAATATTATGTATATTATTGTGTTAAATGTGCCTTCATCGGTACTTTAGTTGGAAATGTTCATTTGGAAGGTTGAGACTCAAGTTCAAAATGCACTAGCCATACTATTTTCTTATTTTTTTCATTATTCTTTGTGAAAAATGACCCAAAAAACTCATAACACGTCCACAATAAGAACTCTCACCATTCAGCGACTCTTGCCCTTCTCTAATCGTCTTGAGCTTCCAGCCCTCTGGGGATAGCGTAACATCTACTGAGATAATGAGAGATAAGTGTCCAACCGCGAGGAATTCGTCCTACCTCTTTGAGGAGTCTTGATGACAGACTGATCTATAAATGATAAGGGATATTTCCTGCCTCCGTAGAGAGTCAGAGGCTTGGGCACCCCTTGAGGGAGCATTCATCAACCGTCTGATAGCTCGATTTGGTCGTCGGCTGGGCTTTTCCCAAGCGTTCGGGAGGCCTTCATTCGGGCAACCGAGCCAAGGCTCGGTGGGCCATGTTGGTCTGCTCAACCGAGGGCCCATAGTAGGTGGGCCCTAGTAAAGCTGTCACTCATTGGGCCGTGCAAATCTTGGTGGGCCGTTGAGCAATGTAAATATTGGGCCGCAAATCTTTCCCTCACCATGTATGTTAATAAGTTTCCGTGAGTGATATATTTGTAAATTTATACGTAACAATAGCTTCTATGCAAAAATATCTTTACCATTAAGAAAAATCAAGGTTTTACAAACCGGTCCGATATGGGATGAATTACTTGTACCAAATTGTACCAGCCAAAGATCGGTACGAGTGATTTGTGATACGCAACCGATACGTTACTTATCTTTTTTAAATATTATGTATATTATTTTGTGTCAAATGTGTCTTCATAGGTAATTTAGTTGGACGTGTTTCTTTGAAAGGTTGAGACTCAAGTTCATATTCTTTAAAAAAAATACCCCAAAAAACTCTCAACAATTGTAAGATTAGAACCCTTTACTTCATGCATAGTCTTCTGCATCAGAAATGTGGAAAAAGCTCTGACTCATTTATGAAGGAACGTCGGAGGTAAAGGAGACAAAAGCAAATTTGTTGATTCGAGACTATGAGTTGTTCGCCATGAAGTCAGAAGAAACAATATCACAAATGTTCGCAAGGCTGAGCGAGATAATCAATGGATTGAAGGTGTTGGGAATGAACTACACCAACCAGGATTTAGTGAGAAAAGTGCTACATTCTCTCTCACCTCAATGGCACATGAAGGCGACGGTAATTGAGGACTCCAAAGATCTCACCACTCTCACTGTGGATAAGCTAATTGGATCCTTAATGACGTATGAGATAAACATCAAGAGGACTGAGGAGGAGAACCAGAACAAGAAGATGATTGCTTTAAAGGCTTCTCAAGGATCGTCGAAAGAAAATAATGAAACATCAAGTCTTGATAGCAGTGAGGAGGAGCTTGTGGATCTCATCACTAGAAGGGCGAGAAAAATTTTCAAGAAGACTACAAAAGATGGCACCTCCTCTAGGAAAGGACAGAAAAAATCATTGGTAAAGAAAAGAGAAGTGAGATGCTATGAATGTAAAAGGTCGGTCACATGAAAAGTGAGTGCCTGAAAATTCAGATGAAGATCAAGAAAGAGAAGGCAAAGAAGCCCAGGGCCATGAAGGCGACATGGAGTGACGAGGATGAAAGTGAGAACAAGTCCGATGAGGAGGATAAACTGGATGAGCTTGTCCAAAATCTCTGCTTGATGGCAAATGAGGAGGACGATAATGAGGTAAGCTCTGATGACGAAGACCTTACTTGTGATCAATGAAAATTTGCATACGCAGAACTATATAAAAACTACAAGAATGTCAAGTCTGAGAGTAAAAACTCAAAAAAGAAATTTCATGACTTTACACATTCTAGTTCATCTTCATACATTAAATGCAATTTTGTCACACCCCGAGCCTTTATGTACAGTGGAAGACTCGCTCGGGGAAATGCGAATAGCCGGCATGGTAAGCCTCTCGCAAGCAAGCATGATCAGAGCGCGATACAATTACACAAAAATGTAATTGCACCCCGATTTAGGAATGGGCTCCAAAACCACTTCAAGAGGGAACTTTTCATGAGAAATGTCGACAACCTTGAACAAGCCTACCAAATAGCTTGGGATGTTGAGCGATTCTCTAGAATCCTTAGGTTTGCCCCTCCTCGACCGATCGACCCCAAAAGCATGGGGCCCCGAACCACCCTGACCCCCCCGTGAAGGCCCCTAGCCCAAGTGGGAATGCCCCATTACGGCCTTACTATCCCCCTCCCACCACCACTCCAAACAAGGCCACCCCTAGCCACCCTCCTCCACGGAGGGAAGAGAGTTCCAAGGGCCCAAGTGTAGGAGGGACCACCCCGGGTAGTGGGTGCCAACAATGCTATAGATGTCAAGGATTTGGGCACTTCGCGGGGCAATGCCCATCCAAGGAGTTGTCTAGTTTGCTAGTGAAGGAAGAAGCTCCCCCACCCCAAGGGGAACTTGAGAGCACGTTTGAGGTCCATGAAGCCTCACTAGATTGGGAGGAAGAGTACGAGGCCCAATACCATGAGTCAGGTCTAGACCACACCATGACATTACCGACTCCCATCTCGGAGTGATTAGGTGTACCCTTACCAAACCCCAAGAGGAGGACTGGCATCGAATCTCAATCTATCACACCTTTATTAAGGTAGGGGGTCATGTGAGAAAAGTGATCTTAGATAGCGGGAGTTGTGTCAATGCCATGTCTCCCGACACTGTTAAGCTCCTTGGGCTGACTATCACTCCCCACCCAAGTCCCTACCAGGTCTCATGGATCAACAAAAACTCCATCCTGGTCAACACTCGCTGCCTAGTGCCCCTCACCTTCTCCTCCTACCATGGCCAAATATGGTGTGATGTTATCCCCATGGAAGTGGGAAGCATCCTACTAGGGAGGCCTTGACATTACGATGTGGATGCCACTATTTTAGGTAGGACCAACACATGTACCTTTGAGCATGAGGGAAAGACTATCCGTCTTAATCCCTCCCCACCACAACCCATGCCTAAGAGAGACACACTCCCTCAAGGGCATCACCCCACTACACGCCAAGCCTCGGGGAACTCCAACCCTCTGACACAATCACTTACCCAAAACCCCAACTAAGGTGAGGCTTTGGGGATGACCAAGGGTCTTCATCTCATCACCAAAAGATGGCTTGAGGAGAAGATAGCTCAAGGGGCACCTTTATGTGCGGTGATCATTTGCCTAGGAGAACCCACTCCCTCAAACCCCCATCCCATAGAAGTCTGGCATCTCCTAGAAAAATTTCATGATGTGTTCTCAAAGGAGCTCCCGGACCAACTCCCTGCCATGCATGATGTACAACACGCAATTGATCTAGTTCCGAGAGCCACCCTTCCAAACCTTCCTCATTACCACCTCAATCCCAAGGAACATGCCGAACTTCGGAGGCAAATAGAGGAACTCATTAGGACGGGCTTCATCTGCATTAGCAAAAGTCCATGTGTCGTCTTGACCTTTCTCACCCCCAAGAAGGATGGATCATGGCAGATGTGTGTGGATAGCCAGGCCATTAACAAAATCACCATCAAGTATAGATTCCCCATCCCTAGACTTGATGACATGCTTGACATGCTAGCTGGAGCCACTATTTTCTCCAAAATCGACCTTAAGAGTGGCTATCACCAAGTTAGAATTCGGCCTGGAGATGAGTGAAAAACGGCCTTCAAGACCAAAGATGGCCTTTATGAATGGCTAGTCATGCCTTTTGGGCTCTCAAATGCCCCAAGTACTTCCATGCGTCATATGATGGAGGTCCTTAGGCCTTACATTAGGGTCTTTCTTGTGGTCTATTTTGATGACATTCTCATCTATAGTCAATCACAAGAGGCCCACCTTGACCACCTTAGGCAAGTTTACACCGTCCTTCAGCATGAGAGGCCATTTGCCAACCTAAGAAAGTGTCACTTCATGACCACGTCCATCACCTTCCTAGGATTTGTGATTTCTACCAAGGGCATCTCCATGGACCCCAAGAAGGTCCAAGCTATCCTTGATTGGCCGGAACCCCACACCCTCCATGTGGTCCGAAGCTTCCACGGGTTGGCCACATTCTATAGGAGGTTTATCTGGAAATTTAGTACCATCACCGCCCTATCATAGATTGTCTCAAAAAGGGGACTTTTGTGTCGACCAAACTAGACTCCAAAGCCTTCCAAGAGCTTAAGGAGAAGATGACCCAAGCCCTGGTCCTATGCCTACCCAATTTCTCCAAAGTCTTCGAAGTCACATGTGATGCATCTGGGATAGGAATATGAGGGATCCATAGTCAAGAAGGGCACCCAGTGGCCTTCTTTAGTTAGAAGCTATGTGATGCTAGGACAAGATACTCCACTTATGACAAGGAGTTCTATGCTGTGGTTCAGTCTCTCTAACATTGGAGACACTACTTGTTGCCCAAAGAATTTGTCATCTTTTCTGATCATGAGGCCCTAAAATACGTCAACTCCTAGTAAAAGTTGAATGCCCGACATGCCCACTGGGTTGAGTACATCCAATCCTACACCTTTATCATCAAACACAAGATAGGAAGTGAGAACCACGCAGCAGATGCACTTAGTTGGAGGATCTCTTTATTGTCTACCATCCATGTGGAGGTTACCAGGTTTGAGAGGTTCAAGGATGAGTACCCTGGATGCCTTGACTTTGGGCACATCTATTCCATCTTGACCACCTAGTCTAACTAGGAATATGAGGGTTTTATCTTAGAGGATGGGTTCCTCTTCAAGGGGCCAAAGCTTTGTATACCACGGACCTCACTCCGTGACTTCTTGGTTTGGGAATTACATGCAAGGGGACTAGCTGGTCATTTTGGGGTTCATAAAACCATTGCTCTAGTTGAGGGTCAATTCTGGCCAAGTCTCAAGAGAGACATAGCCAAGATAGCGGGTCAATGCCGCACATGTGCTTCGGCCAAACAGGTGAAGTAAAACACCAGCCTTTATACCCCTTAAGCATGGACTTTATATTAGGCCTACCTAGGACTCAGAGGAAACATGATTCAATCTTTGTGATAGTTGACAGATTCTCTAAGTTGGCCCACTTCATCCCATGCTCCAAAACCTCTGATGCCTCCCGTGTGGCCTAATTGTTCTTTGATGAGGTTGTTCGCCTCCATGGGTTACCCAAGATCATAGTCTCCGATAGGGATGTCATGTTCACCAGCTACTTTTGGAAGACCCTTTGGCACTTGATTGGTACCCTCCTCGTACCATAGTGTGTATGCATCAAGGTACCGCTATCCCATCTCCAAGGGCTTGTGTTGTGGTATGATCGAGGTGTTCTGCCCAGAGTACAACACCTTCTACACCTCGGAAGGAGAGACCTCATTGGACCTCTGGAGTCTCTCTCAATTAAGTGGCCTCCCAATCGACGGTGAGCCGTATGAAGAGGTTTGTTGGCCAGACTGGCTGAAGGACTAGACAGACGGTGAGGGCCGATATCTGACCAATTTCACCTATCGTTATTTGATGAAGGCGTATCATATGCTTTGTCGATTTTTGTACGATACCCGTGAAGCGTGCAAGCCCGAGGAGAAGAGGCGCGTGAGGATGGGCACTTGGCTGCAATATTTCTTCAGCGGGGAGCCAAAATATGAAGACTTCCCCTCAGTAGCACCGACTCTTGTCAAGCAGAAGAAGAGGGTTCTATGACAGGCCGCTTTCCCATCCGCATTGAAAGAGGGGCAGCAAGGAGGCCCCAATCCCACCGGCATTGATGCAGCCACTCACTGCGCTACATATTTGACTTACTGGATCTATTCCTTCGCTCTCCCACAGGGTGACGAGAGTGTGATTAGGGCCAAGCCCATTTATCCTGCTTGCTTGATGGCCTAGGGCACGAAGCTTTCACTTTGCCCGGTGGCACTGTGCTTGATATACAAGATGCTGGGAGACTTGCATCAATCTCGTCTCCCCAGGAATCTATGGACAGTCGGCCCGTTACACTTCTTCAATGCCTGGGTCTGTACATTGTTCCCGGAAGCTGCTCCTCGGGCACTACAGTTAGCACAACTTGTTCCAAGGATGATAGAATTAGCCAGCATCGAACCAACTCAGATAGCGGATCAGCTCTTTGCTATTTGGGGAAAGCTGACCAAGGTCTCTATAGCCACGTCGGGTGTTTTACACTTCTTGAGTTTGGCGGCCCACTCAAGCCCACTGGTGAACAAGATGCAAGAGTGTCATCTTTATGAGACAGAAGACTATGTCCATCACCATTTCGGTGCCAAGTGCACAAGGCCAGTTTGGGAATCAGAGTTAGTTGATTTTAGTCAGTGGGTGGTAGAGCACTGTAGGAATAAGTGTGGGTGGGACGAGGCCATAGCCAAGGCTGCGTCCATCTGTCTATGTGGGGCCATCTTGTTCCCTTCAGCCGACCATACCCTAGATCTACCCCTTCTCAGCACCATTAGCGGCCTGTGGTAGGGTCTCTCCATTTCCCAGGCCGTCCTGGCCTATCTTTACGAGGGCCTCAGCTTAGCAGCCTTAGGAGGTCGGTTGTTCGGCTCCATGATTCTTTTGGAGTGTTAGATGGGGGTTAGGATGAAGTTCACCCCTCGGGAGGATGCTGACACGGTTAGCCGGATCTACAGGAGCCATCCCCTCTTCTTTATAGGTGGTGCCTTCAGGTTCCCTTCGCAAGTTGAGTGCAGGACATCAGACATGAAGACCCGGGACGAAGGGCGACAGTACCTCAGCAGGCTGCCCCTGGAGTGGTTCGTGATGTGACCCAGCTTCCTTCTTGATATCGACATCAGACTGCCTAGAGGGTGAGGCTTGGACTTGAGGCTTGTGAGCCATGCGGTGCTGGCGACGTACAGCCCGCACCGGTGCTATTTGCAGGTCGGGATGCCTAGTACTATCCTACCACCCCTATCCCACCTTCCCGTATTGCAGGCGAGGAGGATTGGTACCGAGGAGGATGAGCAGACGGTCAGGAGTGCCCTGATCATGTGGGGAATTAGCAGGGTGCAGACTTTACCAGCGGAGGTTGTTGAGGTGGCGGAGACCCGCCAGGCCTATATTAGGGCATTGAGAAAGATATGTCCTCGGGGGGATGCCCAGCGTAGGACGGAGTGATTGTACCCCCTTTTTTTCCTTTTTCTATGATGTCTAGAGTTTGAGTTTGTGAATAAATGAGTCGATTAATTTGAGATAGAACTTGAGTTTTACTTGTGACTTTATGAATTATGGTTCCATCTTTGTTGTGTGATGATCTTAATCTTGGGGCTTCGTCCTCAACCTGTCACTACACACATGGAAACAAGAAAATAGGTTAAATCTATTTTAGGCTTAACCCCTTGCCTGTAACCGACCAGTTCTTGATTTGCCAACCTTACCAGCCGCTCACAGTAACCAACCGGGACGCATAATCTTGTCAGAGATCACTTCTCCAAAAACACGATCTCACCCAAGAACACAACCTCCAGTACACAAACGGGGTACTCATGCGGCAACCTTGCCAGCACATTTCCCCAATTCTCAACCCCGCCAGTGCCACAGATCACAATGCCTCAAGCAACGACACGACAACAGCACATCTCACACAACCGAGATAATCTCATACCGAGGAACCAATCCTCCGACACTCTACACATCCTCGAAAATTCACCCGTAGCATCTAATGCTACGATCTCCCGCTGCGCACTAAGATCCACGTGCACAGCCACCACGACGACTACTCAGGATCCTCCATCCTGACAATCCTCTGCAACTCCGCAGGCTCCGATCCACAACACCTCGAAAAACACAACACCAGCTGTAAATTCTCACAAACACCGCCCAACTGGGACGCATCCTTCCAGAGCAGCGCCAACACCCCCTTACACACTAGGGAATAGGCAACGCTTCTCACTGGCAACCATCTCACCAAAACACGGGACGTGTCTCATACGGACTTCATGGCACACGAGAGAGGCCAACAAATTCAGACACATAATGCAAGACGACGAACCTTAACCCAACGCGATCTCCTCCAACCAATGGGTAAAACTCAATACTCCTCCGACCAACAGAAGGTCCCTATGCTCGACCTGACCTTGAACCTTACACACGCTAGGAATAGCACCTTCCAGCACCGAAAAAATCATTACTCCCATCACGTCAGCACCTCTGACACACTCACCAAGTGTCTTGTCATACCACAATCACAACACCTCTCGATGCACCAGCGCTGCGACTCCTTAAACCGCAACACACCATGCCTCGAGCCGTAACACGAGCCATAATCGGCACTTGCCAACGCTCATCCTCGAGCCGCAAGCTCGCCACTGAGCCTCCACATCTCGAACCAGATCCAGGGCAACCATAGCCCAGTCCAAGAAGATCCTCCGCTCATCTGAGCACATCTCGACCAGAGCGCCCGCTCTGCCACCTCGAACCACGATCTC
>JANBPO010007958.1:0-14897 GCA_024336825.1 Amorphophallus titanum | reverse complement strand
TGCACTAGATGACCCACCGTGGGGCCAAATGTCAGCCCTAGAGAGGAAGAAGATGGAAGATAAAGCGAGGGGCTTGGTCCTCTCTTGCAATACATTGTCGGTCTTGTCTGACACAAGCCAAGCCGCTGAAGAAGAAGATGAAGCAATATGCTTCACACCAACAAGGTCGGAACAACTTGAAGCTTCCACTTCTCGTTGTGATGATAAGCCCCAGGAAATGTGGGGGCACTCTCCACGACCTGATAAAGATGTATACTATCATACTCCCTCACGTAAGGGTCTGGGTGGAGGAGTGCAAAGGGCTGGAAGAGTCCAATGATGATAAGAGGAGGTTACTAGTCCCACCCATAATCAAGATGGGAGGCCACATTATTGACTCCTCCCAACCTGGACCTACTATGATGGCAGAGCTATATCAATAAATACAAGAAAATGAGATGCTGAAAAGAAAGCTGAGCGAGTCGGGTATGCACCCAGTTGGCTCGTCTCTGAATCCAATGGTTCCGACAGTAATGAACAAGCCAAGGGTCGAGCGGGCGGCCAAGATGAAGTTGGCCAAGGGGGAAGTCACCGAGGCTAAATTACAGATAATTAAATGAAAAGATGATGAGTCCGCTTCAGACTGCATAAGACGAGGGGGAAACCCCCATGAGAGATGTAGGAGCCCTCCGAGCTATGAGGACACCATTCAAAGATGAGAAAGAAATTTGAAAGATAAAATCCTACAAAGGGTGATAGGCATTGAAGTCAGAATCTTTGAACAACTAAATAAGCTGGCAGCTGATGCTGAGGCATTCCTGGCAAAATACCGCTCGCCTACGGCTACTCCAGACCAAAAGAATGAGCTAATTGATGGGCGACTGATGGAAGAAGAAATTCACATCGCCGATTTCATAGCCTTCGAGAAGCAAAGGGAGAAGGTGAAGGAGGCGGCAAGCTCTTCTGCAATCGATCCTGCCAAGCAACAACCCTCATGGCGAGCCAAGATGATGAAGCTTTACTCCTTCCCAAAGGACAAAACTCAAATGTTGTTTGAATGGGCCCGCAAGCACGACAAGGTCCTTTCCTACAATTCGCGCACACATCCCTCATCCACTGTTCTTTATTTACCCTATTCACATCCACATACTCACACTCATATGAATTCATTCACATGCATCCATGTACATTCACGTCCATTCACAACCATCTGTTTCCACAACCACATTCACACAAAACTTCCATTTCGCTTACAATTACATACATGTTCCCTTCCTTGCATTCATTCCATCCACAACCATCCATTTTCATGCAATCACATTCATTCATACACACATCCACATTCACATCTTTTTCCTAAAAACAAACAAAAATTAACTTCATTTCATCGTTTCAATTGTCACATAGTGTGTAAACCAAAAAAAATAGAAAAACTACAAAAATAATAAAAAACACAAAAATATCACTCCGCCGGGCCGTCGCTATCCCCGGTGCCCTCGTGCCCCTTTGGCGGTGGCTCCATGGCGCTTTCCTCCTCCTCTCGCAGGCGTCTCCGCTCTGCTTCCTCATTCCTCTGATGAGTGGAAGAGCTGGCCAACACATCGCCCACCAACGCGCTCGGTGCTGCACTCCGTGAGCCTCCTACTACGCCACTCCGTGACGTAGTCCACTCGGGTGCCCGGCCCATCAGCCGGACGGTCAGCTCCATGGTCTGAAGCTCGATCTTCAGCTCAAAAATCTTAAGTCGTGCCTCGCGAGCCTCGATCCGGTATCGTTCGATGTCCGCTACCTCCCCACTCAGTCGGGTCACCTCCCCATGGAGACGGTCAATCTCTCCCCGGAGGTGGGGCACCTCGGCCACTTCCACCAAAGCTGCAGCTAGTTCCCTCGCCTGCACATTGCATTTGCATATAAGTCAGTTTAAGAACATGCATAAGTCATGAAGTTTTTTAGGAAAGGTCTAGTTTCTTACCCGCTCCGCGAGGGTAGCCTCGGCCTCCTCAGCTCGGGCTACGGCTTGGGGAACTCCGCATCTCGCTCAGCACGTCCCCCGGCTAGCTGAGTAGAGGAGGACAGTGCATCTTGTCCAGTCCTCTAGGCTCCCTCAACCCGCTACATTTTCAAAGGTTAGTCGAGTTTACATGGTTGAACCATTCACCCTAGCCCGCCTAAACCCTTCCCTGACCTTTCAAATTCCCTATAAAAGCCCCTTAGAAGCTCAAGGGGTGGGAGACGCGCATCAAGCAATCAAGAAGGACATACAACAGCAAGGTAACCAGCAAGGAGAATTGTGTGTGGGTGACTTGGTCGTCAGCTAAGGACGCTGAGGGTATGTCGCTTGTACTTCCCTCGCACGGTGTTTCACCATGACACACAAGTCTATCCCCACCACGGGTGAGACATCATGACAAGGGTGAACATCCTCTCATGCCGGGATTCCCTTTGCGTGCCCGCCAACCGCAACCACATACGCACCGTGACGTCACGCTTACCCGCAGTCGCGAGGCCATGTCCGACTGCTCGACCCGAGTCGTGATCGACCCTCACCCAGACACCAGTTCGATGCTTTCTTCAGTCATCCGATTACAAGCCCCTCATTCGGCAAAGCAAACATGGCCCACGTCACAAGAGGAGCCCCCTATAAAATATGCGGATACTCGCTTCGTCACGCATTGACCCAGGCACCAACCACCATGTCAGAATTGTCCCGCAGCTTGCGCCTA
This sequence comes from Amorphophallus titanum, assembly GCA_024336825.1. Lineage (NCBI taxonomy): Eukaryota > Viridiplantae > Streptophyta > Magnoliopsida > Alismatales > Araceae > Amorphophallus > Amorphophallus titanum. The sequence continues at coordinate 12,195 of JANBPO010007958.1, read as the reverse complement.
TTGTACCTCGGTCACTACGGCCAGCCTGTAAAGCCATATAGCTCTCAGAAATTATACTGCCATTTGAACGAATATGCTCACATCCATGTTCGGGGCCCTCAGTCCCCCTTTTCGTGTCACCTAGCACAAATCCACAGCCCCTCTGACCCCAGTCAACATCATCCTGTCTAGCGCGAACCCACAACTGCGAAGTGCTTCCTGCTCTCCATCTAGTACTTCAGGCATATACAGATCTCTCTTCAGCATGGAACGAAGGTGTTCGGATTCAATCTGATGTAAATAAACACCGACTGCTTGTGGTTGGTGGAGAAAGACATCCTATACACGACTCCCCACAATCGCCTACGCACTCGCACCCACGAAACCACCTTTCCCTCCACGTGTCTCTCACCTCCTGGGTCCACGTGTAATGCCCCGGATCCTTATTGGGTCTTATTGGATCCTGTGTTCGGGTCTCGGATCTATTTTCTCGAGGAATTCGGACGTCGGAATGAGGCGGGGTTGGCACCGTTGCGAAGCTATATCTGAGATCTACGATCCCAGACTGAGAAGGGATTTTTTATGAGGCCAGAACCTTCTGTGGTGGAATTTAAGTCTGACTGGTTAACAGATCTAGAACAGACAGGGTTGATAGGAGGTCTGACTGAGAACTTCGGTTGACCGGTGGGAAGACGAGGGATCTGGGGCTTGGGATTTTTATGGCTGAGAGGGGAGGCTATGAGGGGTGTTCACGAATTTTATGGTGAATTTTGGAAGAGGCTTGGATGGCGGGATGGATTTTATGGTGGAGGGGGGGTCGGATCTGGTCTGTAGAGGCAGAACTAGATCTACCCTGGGTATTGATTTTTAGGAGGGGGGAATGAGCTCCAAAATTCATGAAAACATTTGTGGAGATGAGGGTTCATGGGCAGAATCTCCAGTTCAAATCTCACCCCATTCTGAAATGGGGAAGGGGGGCCAAAAGGGGTGAGAACGGGGTTCCTGGTTCACAGATCTGCATAGAGGCAGATCTGTGTAGGTCTGGGATCTTAAATGGAAAGGGAATTGAAATGAGGCCCTAAATTCAAGGGAATTTTTCTGGAGATGGGGGGTGACATGGGGAACCTACCCTGAAGATTTCAGCCTCGTCAGATCTGGGATTTAGGAGGGAAAAATCTCACATCCAGCCTCTGTCCAGCAAGCAGCAGGTCTGGACAGCAACTCGAAGGAGGGCTCGCGGTGGCTCGTCGGCGACACGAACGACGGCGGCAGCGGCGGTGAAGATCTCCGATAACTAGAAGAGATGATAGAAGAGGGATTCAGATCTGGAGATTGGAGGGAGAGGAAGGAGAAGGGGAAGAACATCAAGAACAAGAGAGAGAAAGGGAGGGGGCGCCCAAGGCACTATAGCATATTTTCATCAAATTCTTCATTAAATCTAGCACAAATGACACAAGAGACACTATATACTCAAACCCTAGACATAGCCAAATTACCTCTAATACCCTTGGTCAAAGGGGGAAGGGAGATTAAGAAATATTAAATTTTCCCCCACATGGGGACGTGGAATCCACCCCTCCCAAGGCCAAATTCAAATCTTTTCTCTCTGAAAAAATCCAACCACAACCCCTCCAAGGAGCCTAACCACGTCCTCCTCTCTCCTAAGCCATTTCCCATCAATCCCTTGCATTGTAGCCCTTCCACCTTGCTTCCTTAGCCAACTCAAGGGTGTAGCTCTGGTAGCAGGTCACAGGCAGATAGCAAGGGCCATGAAGATCGTAGCTTCTCTGGCACTTCCCCAACTCTTCTGGTGGCAAATCATATACCACTGGAAAGTTCATCCAGAGGGATTTCTAAGGGCGGTGGTTTCATCTTCATCGGAGCTCGGATCTGTCCGTGAGAGTGATTCTCCCCCGACTACGCAAGAGCTCCCAGGTAGAGAACTAGAGCCCTAGAAGATCTTCCACCACGACCACTCTTTGGCAGATCTGGATATGCAACTTGCCTGAGAGTGAATTCTATAAGTCCTCCATCATCCCCAAGAAGCGGAACGTGATTCGGACCGCGGCATCAGAAGTTACGAATTTTCTCCCAAAGTTGTGCCAGGTTGGTTCCTCTGTTCCTGAACGGACCCACCTCCACCTTTCTGGATAGCACGATCGCCCCCAACATCTTCTGAGGGTGCCTTTAGTCTCATCTGAAAGAAGACTCATCCACGGTCGTCTCGGTACCAGCCCCGCCTCCATCCGAGTTCGGGACAGCCCGCGACGCCTCCATCTTCCAGCAGAAACACTCTGAGAGCAGTCAGTACCAGTGCTGTCCGGGCCTGTTCCAAGACCTGCACCAACCAACGACCATATCAAGGTTGTTCCAAAAAATTCAAACGTCTTCCTGGGCCAGATAGGAGTGTTTTGGCTCTGGTCTTGGTCCATTTGGAGTCTGGGAGCGTCCGTGACAGCGTATTCTTCATCCTGCTATCCTGCGAATCCAGAACCTGGCAGCACCGGTGAGGAGCCTGGCACCTTAAGTTTCTAGTTCCATCCCCTCCCCCACTTGGCCGACTGAAGGCCCCTCCCTACGTGGAGGTAGTATTTTGATTGTAAACACTTAACCCCCACCCCAAGTGGACAATCCTCTAGACTCACTAAATCCAACGGTCCTTGAGTCACAAGACTCGAGGTCAAGACCATTGCACCGAACGACGCCATACCGTCAATCTGCCCTAACCCTAGAGTCAGAAACCTCAGCACGATGACTCACGGGACAGTTCAAAACCGCCGAGACCATTCCCTCAAAAAGGGAACTAAGAAAACCTCCAGCCCCAGGCTGGGTAATTGGACTCACAGTCCACAGGCCACACACACGGCCCACGCAGAAAACACAAAAGCACGGTTCCCAAGGCAGCTTACAAGCTGCCAAGCCGATTCCCAATCTCAGGGAAAAGCGGGAAACCTCCAACCCCAGGCTGGGTGACTGGACTCGCAGTCCAAGGCCTTACGCATGGCCCACTCGGAAACCACCTTCCGGAGAAACCCACGACGTGCGGGGGAAACCCCACCGCACTCACACTGATACACGGTGACTCGATCAAGCGTAACACAAAAACTCAGAACACACACGGGGTCACCCGGACCCCCAAGACCCATGGCACGCTAATCGAGGTAACTCGATATCTCCGACCACCCAAAAACACTGCCACGGTACTCACGGGGTGTCCGGGACACACACGGGCCAAGGGGAGTACGATCCGCCGTAGACCACACGCCCTGGCCCGCCCGATTGGTCGCCCACATGAACACGCAACTCAGCTGCTGCGCGTACAGAACGCCCAACTCTGTTGCGGCGCGTTCAGAACGCGCAACTCTCCTGCTGCACGTTCAGAACATAACGCGCAACTTCGGAGGGGCGCGTTCTCAACCACCTTACTGTTCATCTTCCTCGATGAACGCGACCTCCCGATACAGCACCTTCTTCGAAGAACGCGACCACTGTGATGGTCGCGTTCTCAGTCCGCGCCCGAAAAGGGTGAAAATTACAGGAAAAATCAATTCCACGCCCCAATCACCCCCAGGTGATGGGGAAAACAAGGGGGAACCCTTCCTCAACCTCTCTACCACTGAGAGGACCCATTTAGACCCCAAAAACACGATCAAAACGGTAAATCCGGCTAACACCCCAAAATCACGGCTTCCCCAGTTCCTGGTATCGGTATGTCGGTATTATCGGTATATCGGTATCTCGAGCTCTGGGTCGTCACAATTCCCATTACTTATCAACTCTCTTTTCCTGCCACTAACAACATAGCCGAGTACGAGGCTCTCCTAGTTGGGCTGAAGCACGCCTACATCCTAGGCACGTGCTACCTAAATATCATAGGAGATTCTCAGTTGGTGCTACGCCAAGTTCTTTCAACTTATCACACCCGTGACTTTAAACTCAAGCCCTATCAGGGTTTGGTCACGCTCTTGGCTAGGTAATTCCGCAAATTGATTTATATTCATACCCCTCGTTCTCAGAATATTCTTGCCGATGCACTAGCATCGCTGGCTTCTTCCCTTTCATTCCCCCTCAGTTGCTCCGCTGAGACCATCGTGGTCCAGTGGTTAGATGCTCCTTCCCTTCAGGATCCGTGGTTCGACAATCTTAGGAAATCTGTAGAGAAAAAGGTTGAGAAGGAAGGTTTGAAAGAAGTATCTCTAACTGAGCTCGAGGAGATTTTGGAAGAAGAAGAATTACCGTGGTACCATGAAATAGAGCAGTATTGTAGGGAGGGTTCATTCTCGGAGACGGCCAACGCCGAGCAGTGCAAGGCCATCAGAAGAGTCGTCTCAAGATACACAATTATCGTAGGAGAATTGTATAGGCTTGCTCTCAACGGAGTTCTTATGAGGTGTTTAGATGGCGATGAGGCCTGGAAAGTTGTTGAAGCAGCTCACGCAAGTGAGTGTGGAGGACACGTTAATGGCCAGGCTTTGGTAAAGAAGATTCTTAGGCAGGGCTATTACTGGCCAACCCTAGAAGAAGACTGTTCCACCTATGTCCATAGGTGTCTTCAGTGCTAACTCCATGCTGATAACATTCATGCTCCTGCTTCATCCCTCCATCCTCTTTCCGCTCCTTGGCCATTCTCCATGTGGACTTTTGATATTGTTGGCCCACTAGGTGATCCTAATTCTCAGACCAAGTAAAAGTCCTTTATCCTTACTACCATCGAGTATTTCACCAAGTGGGCCGAAGCTGAAGCGTAAAACTCTGATATTTATCTTTTCCAACCTTTTGTGCAATGTTTTGCAATGGTTCGGAATATTATTAAAATTCTTGCTTGCGTGCCCCTAACCGTACGTCCCGAGATTCCGCATCGGGGCGTGACACCTTTCCTCTGCCCGGGCTATTTCTTCTTCATCTCACCGGTCTCTTACGTTCGGTGGTTTCCCCTATCCCCAGTGACGTCTGTGTGCTTACCCCTCTACACCTTCATCAGGGACCCCCTTCTGACTAACGCCTGACTTCCCCTCTCCCGAGCAAGCCTCCCTACCAGTGTGTTTCTTGGAGGTGTGCCTCTGGATGTTTCTTCAGTGGTATACTCACCCTGACACCCGTGGCCGGTACACCCCCTGGCCGGCTCGCCCTTCACCCATTTGGGCCCTTCAGTGGTATACTCACCCTGGCACCTTTGGCCGGTACACCCCCCTGGCCGACACGCCTTTCACCCATTTGGGTCCTTCAGCGGTACACTCCTCAGGCCTCTCAGCGGCACACCCCTTGATCACTTGGCCGGTACACCCATCTCTCACCTCTTTCGCCGGTACACCTCCTTAGCCGGCACACTCGCCCCCCAACCCTCCAGCGGTATACCCTTGACTTCCTCATCGGTACACTAACCTTTCCCTCCTCCTTGGGCCCAGCAGCCTTGGCCAGCTTTGCAAACCTCCTCATCATCTTCTCCCACCACGCTTTACGAGGTCCGTCGATGGTGTGTCGTCTGCGGACGCCCACCTCCAATTGTTGGGTTCCGTCACTCCATGTGGACGCGTTCCCTGTATCTCCCTTACGCCCGGGGTCAAGGGGAGATGCTGCCAAAATTTCGTCAGAATATAACAAGGGCAAACAGGGGCAGCAGGCAGAACGGAATAACAATTAACGAACACTTTAATGGAGATAATTGAATCCAGGGCGTTATGAGGACCTTCAAACCGGATAATAATTGAACATCTCGAGTGATCACAGCGGTCGAAGGGAGAAAATTGACTTGTACAAAGCCACATTCAACTAAGAAACAGAAGAAAAGAAAGGCCTTAAGGCCATCAAAGACCAAACCCTTCACACCCTCCACTGGAGTACCCAATATCCCTCCATCCTCCCCTTCATCGACATGGCTTATGGCCCTTCGCCGGTACACCCTTCACCGGTATGCACCCCATAGCCCCTCACCTCCTTCGCCGGTACACCCATCCACCATCTCTCGCCCCTCACTGCCTCATCCCCCGTCTCACCTTCTTCGACGGCACACCTCTACCGTCTCTCTCCTCCTTCGCCGGCACATCATCCCACCGTCTTTCTTTGCGTCTCTCTCCTCCACCAGTACACCCTTCACCGCCTCACCTCCATCGTCTCTTCTCTTCTCTCACCGGTACGCTCCCCTCGCCGACGCACTCTTGGCCCATCTCATCACCTCCTCTTCACCGGCACACTGCAGATATAACGAGCAACGATTGTAGCAACCCTGAATTTTCGAAACTTAAATTTTAAGAAAATATTAAGAAACGTCTTAGTGAAAGGCGTTAATTCGATAACTCACGCCTTAACAAAAGACGTTACTTTAAAAACTAACGCCCTTTTTTAGGACGTTAATTTCATAAGGATAAGAACGGCAAGAGTCCTATTTGGACTAAACTAATAAGTAACGCCCCTTGTCCAGGCGCTACTTAAGAATGAGACGCCCTTTGAAAAGGCGCTAATTTCCTTGCCCGCGCATCTTCTCAAGGCGCTAATTAAATCGCGCCCCTAACCAAGGCGTTACTTTCCCGAGAATCGTAAAAAGGAATGGCAGCCGTGTTTCCTTCGAACTGGGAGTCTTAACAGAGTAAACATCAACGGGGAAATAGATTAAGTTGGGAAGACTTCCTCTACTCAAACTCTACCCTATTTTGGATTCCTAAAACCTATAAATACCCTATTCCTAACCCATGAGACCCTTTAATCGCCTGTTCCCAGCCAAGCTTCGGTAAGTTCTTTTCTTTCTTTTCTTCTTATTCTCTTCCTTCTCCTTATACCGTTCTTCTTACTGTACGAGGCAGGAGAGTCCTGCTGACCATCGTTCGAGGAAGATTAACAAGTTTCTTCTTATTCTGCCGCATCTTCATCCTGCTGCTGCCGCTATTTTCTTCTTCTTCTACTGCTGCGGTTGCTGTCCTGCTGCAGAAGCTCTGTTACTGCTACACCGTTTCTGCTGCATCTTCTTCTTGCTGTTGCTTCGACTGCTACAGGAAGCTCTCCAGCCTATTCTGCATCCTTCTTCCTTCCAATTCAACGCCCAGCTCGTCAAAACCGGTAGGGATCGATCTTACAAGCACTAGACCAAATCTAAATATCTAAAGCATGCATCATCTAGCTAGATAGGCTTGTTGTTTATCATTTTCTGGATGGTTTTGAAACGCGCCCTTGCTTGAGGCGTTACCTGACTTGCTAACGCCTTGAGACAAGGCGCGACTTTGTTTAGTGACGCCCTCTGGTAGGACGCTATTTTACTCACGCCTTTACAGTAGTCGTTACTTACAGTTTTATTGATAATCAAACAGAACTTTGAAATTTCATATATATTAATCGTTTAATGCTAAAATTTCATAAAAATTAGTTCTGTCATCCTGTTAATTTTCTGCAAATAACCATGTTCATGTCGTCCTGATTGACCATTATCTTGATTACATGCTACTGTTCATGGCTACTGTCACTACTTAAATGACCCATTTAAATAACGCCCTTGTAAAGGTCGTTAATTCACTATGAAACGCCCTGTCACAAGACGTCGTTTTGTTAAATGGCGGACTGTGCAGAGTCGTTATTTTAGAACTGTTAAAATGTTAAAAGTACAGAAATGGTAAAATATTGAATTAACGCCCTGGTTCAAGGCGTTACTTGACTAATTAGCGCCCCTGTTACAGGCGCGTTATCTGAAACTAACGCCCCTGAGAAAGGCGTTATTTTACCTGTTAGCGCCTTTGACAGAGTCGCGACTTACCTGAGATCTTGATTTCCGTGGTTTTTATATATATCACCTACTCATCTCTGTTAGATGTGGGTTGATGACCGACGGCACTATATTCCAGTCCGTGAATATAGTCCCACTTTCTCGGAGTTTTTATACCGATTGTACACTCAACTCTCCGTGACTTACGAGCCCTCCATTGGACATTCCGTTCCTTTGGACTGGCGAATTCGTCATAGGGACCTCCATAAGTCTCCGCACCTCTTGGGGAAGATAAAATGGAGAATCCAGAGGTTCTAGAGGAATGGAATTGGAGTGGGAACGATACCTTGAGAGAAAGTCCAGAGGTTCCAGAGGAGGAAGGTGTAAAAGGGCGCGTTGCCCTGGAAGGAGAGAGAAATCTGGAGGATCCAGATATGGAGGTGTGGAGGGGCGCGATGTCCAAAAAGGGAGATCCCGAGGTTCCGGATATGAGGGTGTAGAGGGGCGCGATGCCTAAAATGGGAGATTTAAAAGTTTTAGAGGAAGAAGATAGAAAAGGGCGTGATGCCCTAAAAAGTCTAGAGGTTCCAAAAGGATATAGAGAAGGAGGGCACGATGCCCAGCAAGCAGAGAAAAATTTAGGGGATCCGGATACAAGAGGTGGGAGGGGGCGTGATGCCCTGTGAGAAGATTGGAGGGGGCGTGATTCCCGACAAGTGTAAGGGGACTCGGAGATCCCGAAGGTAGAGGTGGATAAGAAGGAGGATGTGGAGGATCCGAAGGTTCCGGAAGGCGGGGAAGATACAGGTCTGAAAACTCGGGGAAGAAGGAATGCAAATGCATGCAATTCAATGAATGCAGGGGATGCATGGAATGCACGGGATGCATAGGATGCAAAGAGAGGATCCTCCTTCTCAACCCGTGAGTGGCCCATAAAGTGAAATTGGTGATAGACAAAGATGTGGATGAGGTAGGATAGAAGGTGGATAGGGTAGCGAAAGAATTCCCACCTCTCCATAGCAATGAAAGTGTATAACTGAACGACCCAATGGATAAGGTTAATACCCATGATGAAGCTTCAACAATGAATGATAACTCCCTTGGAGGGCAAAGAGCAATAATGTGAGGGAGTTGAAAAGTTAGATTGGGAAGCTTCGTGTTGCCGAAGGATCGTGGTAGATGAAGAGTTTTGAATAAAATGGGCATTTGCCCCTTGAACGGAAGAATGGGTTCGAGATTGGAGGGTTGGAAAAGGGGTGCCCAGCCCGGTGTTGTCTCTCTGGTTTTGATGATGACAACCAAAGGATGCCTTGTTGATAAACAAACTTCACGTTTTCCAAGTATACGCCGAACTGCCCCCTACCCATCTCCAGGAGGGAGAGAGGTGCCGAGCCAGAGGGAACTGTGGGTGATGTCCCCATCAAGCATACGTCTTGGTTGTTTGTTCTGATAAACATTCACGGGTTGACCCTTTAACAACCCGATTGCAAGTATTCTGGATAGACCTTTATTTGTTTCTTTTCATTATGTAGACGGCTGGTGCATGGACCACCTCGGCCTGTTTCATTGTCTTGACTTCTACGGCCATGCGGACTTAGCCTCCCTGGCTGACAAATGTCAGAAGATTGGTGATGTCTGCTGACTTATTAAGGAAGCTGCTTCTCGATCTAAGGAGGTGGCTTATCAGTACTGGCCCCTTTCTTCTTTTTATGACGGCCCGACAGGTATCACTTTCCTTTTGGCTGTTGTAGTGTCTGTGTTTTTTATTTAATCTTCATCTCAGCTACATGCTTCTTCTTTCCTCTTCAACAGATAGACCCGATATCAAGCAGCAAGGGCTCTATCGGAAGATCATTTCTCAGGCTGAAAAGCCTTCATATTTTGAAATCCCCAAGCCGGTGCCAACCACCACCCCTTTGCCTCCTGGCAAGAAGAGGAATGCTTCTTCAATTAAAGCTATTGTTATAAGGGCTAAGAAGGCCCAGAAGGTCCACTCGCAGCAATCCCCTTCTGGAGCGACTACTGCAGATACTCCTTTGCCCGACATTCCATCGTTTAATGAGTTTGCAACTCAGAAGGAGGCTACTCAGCAAGCCACTGAAGGTAACACTGCTCTCCCCGGGGAATTGCAATTACCTCTTTTCTATTGTTTTCATGATACCTTCATTCTCATTTTGGCATAACACTCCCTTAGTGGCAGCTCAAGAGCAAGCTGCTGCTGCCGTAACTACAGGGGAAGCCATTGGTGCGGTAGAAGGTGCAGACGGGGAATTCTCCATTATTCCTTCAGAAGATGTTAGACTGCCTTCGCCTACCCCGGCCAGTGAGGCCTGGAAAATAATACACAAGGGGGCAGGATCCATCCCCCTACCTTCCACGACACTTTACCACGCTAGGGAAGCCGATTGTATGTGAAGTTGAGTAGCCTTGTGATAGACTGCCCTTCCTATCGAGCGGTCATCAGAGGACCGTTCAACTGCTTCTAGAGAGTTTGAATCTTGGGCTTCGCACGGGCGAAGAGTCACCGTTCCTCTACTCGGACGGTCGACACGGGACCGTTCATCAGCCTCTGTTGGTCTGGGTCGAGTAGCCTTCATACGGTCCCACTTGGACCGTGTATCTCTTGAGCGACCACTTAGTAACAGCCCACCCCCCTGCTACACCATTTTTTTTCTCTCTCTCTCTCACTCGTAAGACGTCGCTCTCTCTCTCTCTCACTCTGAGTCGTAAGACATCTCCCTCTCACTCTGAGTCGGCGTCTCTCCCCCTCTCTCACTCGTAAGATGTCCCTCTCTCTCTCTCACTCTGAGTCGGTGTCTCTACCTCACTCTAAGTCGGCATCTCTCTCTCACTCTGAGTCGACGTCTCTCTCCTCTCCGCTCTCTCGTGAGTTGATGCGTCTCTCTCTCTCACTCTGAGTCGACATCTCTCTCCTCTCTGCTCTCTCATGAGTTGATGCATCTCTCTCTCTCACTCTGAGTCGAAGTCTCTCTCCTCTCTGCTCTCTCGAGTCAGTCGTAAGTCAGTTAGCATTTACATCTACATTAATACACCCATTCACTTATAACAAAAGAAAATCAACTAAAAATCATATCATCATGTACAAAGTGTGTCTGGGGTACAAGGTCTGGTCGCTCCCTCTGGCCTGTCACTGTCTCCTCCTCCCTCATGTCTCTTCGATGGTGGGGCCATCGTAGAGCTGGTGTCCTCCTCACGCCACCGTCGGTGACGCTCCTCCTCCTCATTCCTCTGGCAGCCGGAGGAACCCGTAAAGAAACTACTTATAGAACCGTGGGTAGCATGGCTGCTGCTCGGAGCCCTACTACGCTTCTGGTGTATCTCCCGGAACACCCGCAGCTCCCCCTGCAGCCCCGATGCCTCCAGTAGTGCACGATCCCACTCAGCCCGAACTCGAACTAACTCCTCCGCACTGGCCCAGAGATGGTCCAGCTCCGCCCGTAGGAGTGCACCTAAAAAATTATGTTATGTCAATTTTTAACTTAGTTTTTAAAATTGACAATAACAAATAACTACATGTTTGGTAAAAATGTTATAATTTTTAAATTTTGTGTGGACCTGTTCAGGAGAACAACCTGGAAGATTTAAACACCCATGAAACTGATGGACCATGAACACAAGGCCACCGCCTTCCAATCGCTTTTGGCCGCGGCCCCCCATATAAGGGCCTTCCATCTCTCATGGCTCTCCCTCTTCTGGTGTCGTCGCCAGTGCCATTGACCTCGCATGTGTCGAAGGTTAGTCCCATGGACGCAGCACTGTCGGTGACGCTACAGTTGTCATCGCCCGCCCTGAGCCTTGTCCTCTTCCACCCGCTGTTGGAGGCCACATAGGTTTCGCTGTCGCCGTCAGTGGTGTCCCCCGGCTCCATGTCAGGGATGAGGCGACATAGCTAGGAGTCGTCACCACCGTCGTGGGGGCAGAGGTTAGAGCAGGGGACCAGCATGTCCATGGAGGCGGGAATTGGCAGTGTACAGAGGGCGTGGTAGGGGTTCTCGAGGCAAGGGACGAGGTGGCCACTGGAGGAGTTGGGGACCTGGGCAGCTGCCAGGCCAGAGGGAAGGGTGAAGCGAGTGACCTGGTTGACCACAGCCTCCAGTGTGCTGTTGGCGCAGGGCTTCTCCCACAAGCTGGGCACACCCACGAAAGAGTCCTTGGTGCCAGCTGTTAGCCGCCAATTACTCGTGCTCCATGGTGCCCACCGTCCCCGCCTGCTCATGCTCCAGGGTCCGCAGACCCCCTCCCATCGCAAAGGAAGGGGTGCCACTAAAGTCAAAGAGGAAGCCCGGAGGAGGAGGAGGAGGAGGAGGAGCAGTGTGGTGGGAAGAGGAAGGGCAGAGGAGAGGGTGGCACCGAAGTCAAAGCGGAAGCAAGGAGGAGGAGAGGACACGGACGTGGGTTACGTTCTCTCAAAAAAATGTCATCACTTGTTTTTTTTCGGGGAAATTATAATGGGATGAAATTCTTTCTTAAAAAATTGGGAAGACCTTGCCGATCATGCTTAACTAAGT
>JANBPO010007954.1:0-14898 GCA_024336825.1 Amorphophallus titanum | reverse complement strand
CATTCTTAATGACGTGCAAGGTGTCACCTAGGCAACTCCTAAGCTGATGCCTTATTACCTAAGTGCTTAGGCTCCCCTTGAATGCCTTGGGTCGCCATGACAACTATATGCCTAGCTTACTCAAAGCTGAAGTAAACTGAGCATCAGCCCAGGCTTTGTTGAAAAGATCCGCTGCTTGGTCTTGAGATTTTACATATGACAGGAACAACTCTCCAGAATCCAACCTTGCTCCAATGAACAGTCAATTTCAATGTGCTTGCTCTGGTCATGTTACACTAGATTGTTAGCAATATTGATTGCTGCTTTATTATCATAGTAGAGTTTCTTTGGCAGCTCTACTTGAATTCCTACATCACTCAGAAGAGGCTTTAACCATAACAACTCATTAAGTTCATGTGCCATTGCCCTATCCTGCTCTTGCACTAGATCTGACACACATTGTTTGTTTCTTACTTCTCCAAGTGACTAGATTTTCACTAAGTAGAGTGTAATACCTAGTTGTTGACCTTCTATCATCCTTAGAACCCACCTAGTCTGCGTCAACATGTCCTTCAATTTGCATATATTGATTTTCTTGAACTGAACACCTTTTCCTGGACTAAGCTTTAAGTATCTTAGAATGTGTTCCACAACTCTCATATGAGATGTCTGGGGAGCATGGATATACTGACTTACCACACCAACAACATATGATAAGTTAGGTCGGGTCAAGGAAAGATACAAAAGCTTGCTAATCAATTGCCGATACAAATCACTGTCTTCTGGAGAAAGTTTCTCACCATCTTGTTATGTCAAGCCATGATTGAGTTCAATTGGAGTACCTATAGGTTTGAATCCCAACTTTCCTATTTTAGCCAGTAGATCCAAAATAAATTTTCTCTGGCAAATATAGATCCCTTTCTGTGATATGGCCACCTCTATTCCTAGGAAATATTTTAAATCTCTTAGGTTCTTGACTTCAAACTCAGCAGCTAGTCCATCCTTTAAACTCTAAATTTTTGCAGTGTCATCCTCATAATGATCGTATGATCAACATACACAAGTATTGTAATATGACCACCACCTGCCTTGAATAGATTCAATTTTCTTCAACCCTGTCTTAGGAATGCGGAACACAAAGAGAAAGTAAATAGGTAAACTATCCAGCACCGACCAGCACAGGACCAGTCTACTCCCATATGATAGAAACCTCACCTTCCAACTCGCTAGCCTTGCTTCATATCTCTGAATAATAGGGGTTCAATCGGCACACCTAAGAGCACATGGGGTGAGGGGGAGCCCTAGATAGAAAATAGGGAAAGTCCCTATCTGACAACCCATGATCCGAGCAGACCTGTAAAGTAGTGTGTCATCCATATTAACCCCAACAGCCGCACTCTTGCTAAAATTCACCTTCAAGCCTATAGTGTCCTCCAGCAGCTCCAACAAAGTCCTCGCCACATACATTTGTTTCTCATCCTCTGCCAGAAAAAGAATGGTATCATCGGCATACTATAAATGAGTAATCGAGAGATGACCTCTCCCAACCTAAAATCCTCTAATCAAACCAGCGGCCTCTACTCTCTGCCAAACCCTGCTCAAAACACAAGCTACTAACACAAAAAGGAGGGGGGACATAGATTCTCCCTACCTGAGGCCCCTGTCACTGTGGAAGAAGGACGATGACTTTCCATTAATAAGCACCGCAAAGGAGGCAGAAGAAATGCAAGCCGTGACCCACCAGATCCATGTGTCCCCAAAACTCATATTCCCCAACACATCAAAAAGGCACGACTAGCTGACCCTATCATAGGCCTTTCAAAATCCAGCTTCAAGACCACCCTTCTCCTATGCAACTTCATAAAATACAAACACTCAAGGGCCACCAAAAAGTTATCATGAATATGACATCCCCCGATAAAAGCTCCCTAAAAATAGCTGACCATCTTGTCCATGACACCTTCCAATCTCCCTGCCAACAATTTAGTAATAATTTTGTATGTTCCATTCAACAAACTAATAGGCCTGAAATCACTGAAGTCCTGTGCCCCCTGCTTCTTGGGAATGAGAACAATAAGAGTTTCATTAATACCCCTTAACAATTGTGCCCAATTTCGAATCTAAACCCTAATCCACTAAGATAAAAATACCATCATGTTGCATTACATCCATTGCATTTTCCTTTCATATTTTTTCCGCCTGTTTAATAAAGGCTCCACCCCTTGACCAAAGATCAAGAATTGTCAAATTCTAACTTGCTCAAGGTAAGGGGTTGAGTCTAAGAACGGATCTAACTTGTTTTCTTGTTTAAGTGTGTACAGAGTGCAGGTTTCGAGTTGAAGACTCAGTTTCTGATAATATAACGCACCTCAACTAAACCGTTATGTCATGTTTAACGGACCAACATCACGCCATTATATTCCTCAAGAGCCTTTCTCGGACAATGGTAATTTAACGCACTCCAAGGTACCCGTTATATTCTTAGTCCGTTAATGTTTCCAGAACACAATAACCTGGTTGGTTTTCCTGAGTCATTTTTCTGACGGATGATGGCGAGTCCGTTATGATCCTGTGGCGGCTTGGTATAGGTCCGTTATGTTATCCAGAAGCTCTATTTCCCAGAACCAGTTCATTCAATAAAGGGAATCAAATCATACTTTACAAATAAAAAGCTTTCATTCTCATTATTCAATTGAGTTACATTGTACATCAAATCATCCAAGTTCCACTCTTCTCATTACATCAAAAAGAAATAAAAAAAAATCAAAATACATTTAGTTTCTTGTCGGCTTGAGGCTGAATTTTCCGCAGTTCCTTCATGTAGGCCCAGTAGCGGTCGTCATCTTCTTCCACTTCCTCCTGCCACGGACGCACCTTGCTGATCTCTCATATGGTCAGCGCGTTCCGAACTGCTCTTTCATATTTCTCGGACCCTATCTTCCTAGCTTGAAGGGGAGGGTGGTGTGCAAGTGCAGGAGTGTTGATTCGAGGTAGCCCGATTTGGAGATAACATCGGTGAGGGTTGTAGATCGCTAGGGTAGTGTCCCCCACTAGCTGAAGGTATAGACCAGGTCACAGTGGTACTCTGAAAGAGGCACTCCGAAGCACCCTTGGGCGCATTTTGAACCCGTCCATTGGCATGGTGTTGAGGAAGAGGCGCCAATCATAGCATGTCTTTTTGTCCGCTGTCCGGCACTCAACTTGCTCATTCAATAAGAAGAGGTCAAGCAATGGAGGAGATTCCTCCCAAGAGAAGAAATTCAAGAAGAATAACAAGCCCTACGCTATCACTACCACACCTTCCAAAGACGTGTGCAAACATTGCGACAAGGCCAGCCATAAGACCGAGGAATGCTGGAGGAGATTGGGAGCTTGTCTCCATTGCGGGAGCCGTGACCATTGAATTCCCAACTGCCCCTTGCTTAATGATCAAGCCTGAGACGAGAAGCACCCGGTGCTGAAGCAAGCACGTCTCCAAGCTCTTCAAGAGGCGGAACAAGATGAAGGCGGACAGGTGGAAGGTACATTAAGGATTTGCTCCAACTCTGCTCGTGTCTTGTTTGATACTGGCGCGTCACATTCTTTTGTTTCCAAGAAGTTTGTTGATCCATTACCTATGGAACCGGAGTGGATAGATCTAGTTATTTCAACTCCTCTCGAAAATGAATCTGAGATTTCACATCATTACCTAAATTATGAAGTTATGATAAAAGGGAAAAATCTACCTGTGGACTTGATATGCCTAGATATGGATGGGTATGATGTCATACTAGGAGCCGATTGGCTATCCACACATAAGGCAGTTATAGATTACCGAAATGGCAAGGTAATATTTAAGGATTCTCCAGAACTTGTCTACACTAGTTCTCGAAGTCGAAACAAGCCACTTCTTATTTCGGTCCTTCGAGCTAGTAAACTCTTAAGAAAAGGATGCATGGCGGCATTCCTAGCATTTGAGTCTGCCACGGAAGTTAAGGAGTCCAAGATAGAAGACATCCACATGGTTCGGGAGTTTCCCAATGTATTTCCAAAAGATTTACCCAGATTATCCCCACAGAGAGAAGTGACCTTCACCATCGACCTTGTCCTTGGTGCTAGTCCAGTTTCTAAGGCACAGTATAAGATGTCCTCTGTCGAGCTCAAGGAATTAAAGGAACAATTGATGGAGCTCTTGAAGAAAGGATTCATCAAGTCAAGTACTTCCCCATGGGGAGCGCCTGTACTATTTGTAAAAAAAGAAGGATGGATCGATGAGACTCTGCATCCTAAACATGTAAAAGCAGTAAAGTATGCAATGGCATAATAAATATTAATTTAATAAAACTATAAAACTATCTAAACAATTTAAGAATAGCTAACTATAATGCCAATTAATTTAAACACGAGAGTAACTAAATCTACCAATAGAATAGACTTCAGCATTTTCAAATGACAGGAGAGGGAAGGAAGGCCACCAGAAGAAAGAAACCAGATGCGTCCACTGACAGCTTACACTGCGTCTCAAGCATCTATACAAACCTAGATCGCGGTAAGTGAGACGCATAATAGTACCAAAAACAAGAACTAGTCAGGGTAACACTCGTCAGTGTCAGTCCAAGCCCCTGACCACGTGTGCACATACAGGCTCAATGTCTTGAGCCAGGCTTCTAGCTAGTTTTCTCCCCCAGTAGGACGCTACTGCCAAGCAAGGGAGCCCACAAGAACTGGCTTAAAAATCATAAACCGGGAGCTATCCCGCCACCACTCCCAGGTGGGCCGACACTCGAGGTCATCGGGTTACGGCTAGTGGTTCCATCACAAGGAAAGAGAAAGTAACTCTATTAGGATCTAAAAACATGCCACAGTTTGTAAAATAATTTAAACATGGCAAATGTGTAGCATGAAATGCATAAAGAAATAAACATGCATAAATTGAAATTTCATAGGAAATGGCGGTTGAATATTAGCCTGCCACAATCTCTAGCGATCAATGGTCCGGTCGATACAAGGGCTATAGCGCTCCATTAATGGGCCACTAGGCTCCACCGCCATACTATTTTCTACTATGTTTAACGCTCTCTAGTGGTGCAGGGTTGGCCCACCAAAGTCTCTTTGGCAGTTTTACGATAAATCGCTAGACTAACCTCCCTATCTGGGTCAAAGGTTGTCTAACTGGGTCAAGGGTCTCTAGTGGTCGAAGGTTCAACCGCTAAAGGATAGTAGACAGTCCAATGTTGGGCTGCTATAAAGCCAGAAACGCACAGGCCGTGGACCGCCAAGGTCCACCGCCTTACTGTATTGCAAAATGGTCTCTGGTAGGACTGCCACCCTACCAGAGACCGAATCTCGAAGGGACGGAGAGAAAAGATTATTTAGTCAATGATCTGGACGGGAGGTCCAAATCAAAGGGGGTATTCACCACCCGAAGGGATGGAGTGAAAAGATTGTTTAGTCAATGATCTGGACGGGAGGTCCAAATCAAAGAGGGTATTCACCACCCGAAGGGATAGAGAGAAGAGTTTGTTGATTCAATGACCTGGGCAGGAGGTCCAAGTCAAAGGAGGTATTCACCACCCGAAGGGACGGGGAGGAGAGTTTATTGATTCAATGACCTAGATGGGAGATCCAAGCCAAAGGAGGTGTTCCTCACTCGAAGGGATGGATGGGATGTTTATTCGTTAGTGCCGACGGGGTGTCGGGGCTATCGTGGTTTCTGCATCTCTTGAAATATTCATCGGCACTGGATCGGTGCCTGCGCAAAGGAGGAGTCTAATTCCTTAGTCCTAGCGAAAGGCTCGAATAAGGGTTTTATGCGTCGGTGCCAGCAGGGTGGCAGGACCAACGTGGTCCATTTGTCTCTTGAAGTATTCATCGACATTGGGTCAATACCTACCCATGAAGGGGGTTTAATCCCTTAGTCCAAGCGAAAGGCTCGAGTAAGGTGTTCATTCGCCGGTGCCACCGGGGTGGTGGGGCCAGCGTGGTCTATTTGTCTCTTGAGATGTTCATTGACATTGTGTCAGTGCCTACGCAAAGGAGGGGCTTGATCCCTTAATCCAAGTGAAAGGCTTGGGTACGGTGTTCATTCGTCAGTGCCACCGGGATAGTGGGGCTGACGTGGTCTATTTGTCTCTTAAGGTATTCGTCGGTATTGGGTCAATGCCTACACAAGGGAGGGGATTTATTCCTTAGCCCAAATGTAAGGTCTGGACAAGGTGTTCATTCGTCGGTGCCCAACGGGGCGACGGAGCCGACGTGGTCTATTCGTTTCTTGGTATTTTCACTAACATGGGGCGACAATTCGAAATGGGAGACCATCTCCCCTTTTTTTTCTTTTCTTCTTCTCTTTTTTTTTCTTTCTCTCTTTTTTCTTTTCTTCTTCTCTTCTTTTTTTCTTTCTCTCTTTTTGAGCAGAAGGCGGAGCTTGCCGAGCTGAGGCGCAAGCTTGAGCTTCGCAAGGACCGGCCCGGCTGGGCGGAAAATGCAAGGTTGATCGAGGAACGCATCGCGGAGATCGAGAATGGCGATTAATTGGGGCCTCGGCCTTGGGATGCCGGACGCAGGGCAGGCGTTCGCGGCGGGATGGCAGCGGGGCGGCACCGAGAACGCCTTGCGGCGCCTCGTCCAGAATCCGCAGGACACCGGGGCGGTCAACGCGCTCGCGCAGTTCAATCCACAGGCTGCGATGCAGGTCCAGCAGCAACAGGCCGCACAGGCCGCCGCCGCACAGGAGCGCGAGGTCAGGATGCGCGCCGCACAAGGCGACCCGCAGGCCATGGGGCAGCTTGCCGGTATCGACTGGGACGCGTGGGCGAAGCTGGACGAACACACGCGCAAACAGGTCGGCGAGGCCGTGGACTTCATCGGGCAGGCCGCCTTGCAGATCGACAGCCTGCCGGAAGAGGCGCGCGCCCAGGCGTGGGCGAATTACGTCCAGATCGCCGAAAGCCGGGGGATGGACATCCCGACCGAATATGAGCGCTACAGCCCGCAAGTTCTCTCGGCGGCGCTCGCGGAATCGAAGCAGATCAAGGAGGCGCTTGCCCGCCGCGACCCGCGTTATCAGGTCATCCCCGAGGGTGGAACGCTGGTCAACACGCGCGACCCCGCTGCACTGGCGCAGGTGGCGGGGCAGAATGCCGGTCCGCAGCCGGGACATGTGGAGGATGGCTATCGCTTCCGTGGCGGCGACCCGTCGAATCCGAGCAACTGGGAGCCTGTGGGAGGCGGCGACAGCAATGTCGTCGGCAACTTTCCGGGGAATTAGCGGGGAGCGCATCACTAGCACCTATCGGAGCCCGGCACATAACAAGAAGGTCGGCGGGGTGCCGAACAGCTATCACATGCGCCGGGACGCGCAGGGCAGACCGCTGGCGCGTGACAGCGTTCCGCCTCCAGGCATGAGCATGGCCGAATATGCGCGGCGGCTGGCGAGAGAGAATCCACATATGGAAGTCATCAACGAGGGCGATCACGTCCACATGGAACCGAGGGGCTGACGATGGCAGGACCGTGGGAAAAATATGGTGCGCCGCAACAGCCCGTCCCGCAGACGCCTGGCGTCATCATGGGGCGCCCGAAGACGCCGGACATTGCCGAACAGCAACGACTGGATATGGACGCGGAGCGCCTCCAGATCGCTCGCGACAAGGAGGTTCGCGACGCCGAAAAGGACGCGCTCGATCTGGAAAAGCGCCGCCGGGATGAAATGGCGGGGGACGCCGGGGACGCCACCGAATCCGAACGCAAGGCGGCGGCCTTTCTCTTGCGCGCTCTCGGGTCGAACCGCGACTATGAGGGCCAGAATCTCGGACCCCGCTCCTATATCGGTCAGAAGTTGGCAGAGAACGCCCCCGACGTGCTGAATACCCTTCCTGGTATCGTCGGCAACAGCCCCGAGCGTCAGGTCGCTGACAGTGCACAGGACGCCTTCATCGCCGCCTCACTGCGGCAGGACTCGGGCGCCGCCATCCCCCCTGAGGAGCTTGAGCGTCAGCGCCGCATCTACTTCCCCATGCCGGGCGACACGGAAGACGTCATCGCAGCCAAGAAGGTTCGCCGCGAAGAAGCCATTGCCGGTTTAAAACTGGCGGCAGGCAGATTGGCCGACGAGAGCCTACAGACCTATCAGACACAGTTCGGAGGGGACAGCGGCGAGCGTGGCCCCGTCGTGCTTCCCACGGCGGCACGCGGTCGCGCCGACCCCGGCTTGACGCCCGACGGCGTGCAGGACTCGGCAACCGGGGGCATGAGGGCCGTTCCCGAATGGCGGGGTATGGCGTCAGACGTGCAAGCGATGATCCAGCAGGGCGCGAGCGCCGACCAGGTAATCGCCTATATGACGAAGCGGCACACCGATGCCGGATACCAGCCGCCGGACGCAGCTCGCGTGCAGTTTATCCAGCAGGTCGTGGACGCCCACCGCCAGCGCCCTGACATCCCGGTTTCGTCGCTCGCGCAGGAATGGCAGGCGCTCGAAATGCAGGAGCAGTCCGATCAGGGTGGTTCTGTGCTTGGAACGGTAATGGACAGCCCCGTGGGCGCTGGCGCGATTGGCGCTGGCGATGTGATGACCGGGGGCTTCCTCGATGAACTGATCGGGGCTTTCGGTGGAAACACCGACAACGCGCGATCGGTCATGTCGGCCTCGGCGCAGGAGCGCCCCGTTTCGACCTTTATCGGCAATGTGGCGGGTGCTGCCGCCATTCCTCTTGGCCGCGCTACTGCGCCCCTCGATCTGGCCAAGACGGGCGGGGCTTATGGGGCTGTCTACGGCGCGGGCTCAGCAAACGGGGATATTGGAGACAGGCTGACCGGTGCTGCCATCGGTGGCGGCCTCGGGGCGATCACCGGCGGGCTAACGGGCAAGGCGAGCAACGCCATTTCTGGCCGGGCCGCGAACATCGCAGACAGGCAGGCTGGCCGCAACGCACTGTTGCAGGATTTTCAGCAGCAGGGCGTCAATCCACTGCCCGCCAATGTCGGCGGCGCCCCCACCCGCGTTGCCACCGCTGGCGCGGGGCAGGCGTTCCTTTCAAGTGGCGCGATCAAGAACGCGGCTGAGAGGCAGGTCAATCAGTTCGGGGAGGCGGTGACGAGAAACGCTGCCAAGGCCGGGCAGTCGCTTGCTGCCGACGAGGCCGGGATGCTCGCTCGCACGGCTGGCGAGCGCTTCAGCAAGCAGACGTCGGCTCGCGGCTCGAAACTGTATGAGCGCGCCGAGGCTGCGGCGGGCTCTGCGAAGATCAGGCCGGACGCCGCAATTGCAGAGATCGACGACAAGATTGCCCGCCTGTCGCAAAGCCCCGACCCCGGCGCCAAGGGGCTCGTCAAGGAGCTGCAGGGCCTCAAGAAGAGCCTTGAAAGCGGGGTTTCGGTCGTCGGTCTTCGCGATGCTCGCACGCGGCTTTCGCAGGGCGTCTATGACGGCAAGCTCCGCAGCACAGCCGACCAGAAGGTCTACCGCGACATTCTCGACAGCCGGCGACCCACTCGTGATGGTTGGCTGTCCCATTTCCGGATGAGGAGTCTGGCCGACTTTCGCTGCGTGTTCCTGCGGAAGACCTGCAGTGATGTGTGTAGAATGGAGTTCTGGCTGGGGAGATTGACGGATCGTCTGAAAATAATAATTTCATATCCGGGGTTGTCCTTTGAAGGACGGGGTGCTTCGGGATGTTAGGATTGGCCCGTGGGGGCTTGTCATCATAATGTTGTTGCTGCCGCTCACAAGGTGCTCGAGAAAATTTCTGACACACCTCGGGTTGTCGATCGGCTTGGGTAGGTGATCGGCGGGCCTTAGATTTGTCCTTGGGCTACGGTAGGGGCTCACAGGAGCCGAGAGAGAGCCTTCCAGGCATGTGGGCCCGATTTTTGTGGCATATGCCGCGTAGTATGGAGGGTTGGCTGGCTGCCCCAGGTCGGCCCGAGAGCTGAAAATAAACAGCTTCTCACCGCGTGTCTGAGGGCCGGGGGTGGTCCCGACTTGCTGGTGAGTTGTCATAAGACATGGCTGGAGTGCCGGAGCCATGGGTTGGCTCTGGGCTTGTTGCAGAATGGCTGGGATATGCATGCCCACAAGGTGTTCGAGAAAATTCCCGACACACGTGTGTGGGCTACATGCTGGTGCTATAGGATTCTAAAGCCTATGGTCGACCAAAATAAACCTTCCTTTGACTTTAAAATGCTGGATGGAGGCATCTTGGGGGTAGATCCTAGCCTCGTTGCTGGGTGCCATGTGTCGCGGCTTGTCGTCAGGGCGCCCCTGGGTAGGCCCGGGTAGCTATGTAGAACGCAAGTAAACCCGCAAACTGAGTGATCGAGGGTGGCTCCAATCGATTATTGATGTCCCCGTGGGTCACGGCTAGCTGGTTGGGGCCCTTGGTCGGGCCCGGTGAGCCATAGGAAGGGTCAGGTAACCCAAGCTTTAAAGGTGTTTGGGAAAATTCTCGAACCCTTATTTCTTGATATTTTGCTGGAAAATCGTCTGGGTATAACAAATGCCCCCCACGGGGCGTGCGTCGGAGGCAGAGTCGAGGGCGTACGGCCCGTAAGCTCCTTGTTCTGGGTTGTGGCAGTTGTATTTTGACACTTCATATGCACCACTTTTGCTGTTTTGTATATATTGATGTAATGGGCCCAATTCATTGGGCTAGGCCCAAGGGCGTCCCCTACCCCCTCGGTTATTTGCCATTGTCCCGTTAAACATGGCGAATATGCAGCAATTAAATGCATAATAACATGAATATGCTAATAATTAAAATCTACATGAATTAAATGGATGGGACACGGCCGCTTAGTGATCAGGCAGTCGGTCGACTAGCCGCTCAATGGGCCTAAACGGTTTGATTGGGGCCGTTCAACTCTAACGCTATCCAAGGTTCTGAGCATTACGCGGTCAGGGGTCAGCCGTTCAATGGACGGGACGGCCTGGGACTGATCGCTCAGGGCATGAAGGGTTCTTGGGACGGTCAAACGACACGCCGCGTAGTGGGATTGAAACGGACCGGGTTTGGCTGCCCAATCATCACCGCCTTATTGTTTACAGGGACTGCACGGTCAGGCGTGTACCACCCTAAGGGCTAAACGGTCCATTGTGGACCTTCCAATGGTCTTACGCGGTCTGGAGTGGACCGCTCACTACAGAATAGTCGCAGAGTGGCCGCGCCATTACCGCAGTGACGGGAATTGGACAACCTCGGTGGAAACCCCTCCCGGTCAGCTCGAAACGACGGGAAACAAAAATCTACAGCACTTGCCCAACTCCCACAACCATTCCACAGCTATGCATGCCATCAAAACTTAAAGACGATGCCCATGGAATCAATTTTAGGAAATTAGGCTAACATACACTAACATGGTATATTGCACAGAAAATGAGAAAAATGACATCGGACGACGACGCATGGGGTACCATCGCGATCCTAACGAAGTGAGGAATCTATCCCCCTACCTATTGCGCGACGAGACTGATGTTCCGGTGCCGAACCGCTGAATGGAGTCACGCCATACTTTCGCCCATACCCGCCTCCACGCTCCGCGGATCGAGATGAGGTTAGCGTCAATGCGATCCTCGCGTCGAGACCTTCCCAGCAGTACCCTCCACACCTTCTGCAGCCACCCGGATCAACCGAGCCGGAGAGAGGGGGGAGAGACGATTGCGCGCATGAGAGAGAGAGAGAGAGAGAGAGAGAGAGGGTGAGGGAGGAGAGAGAAAGAGTGAGGGGAGAGAGAGAAGCGTGAGAGTTAAAAAAATATATGACAAAGGTCATCGCGGCCCATTGTTCTATGGACATTTACATGAAGGATAGGGATCAGATGGCATTTCGAGAATGCCACAAGTCATTGATGAAGATCACACCCTTTGGTCGATACGTTGACAATGCTTCTCCCCTCTACTTCACCATCACACTATTGGCGCAGATTATTTGTGCCCATAGTGGAGGACATTACTTCTGTATGGGTAGTAAGGAGGTCACATTCAGTGTGGAAGATGTGGGCATCATTTTAGGATTACCTTACTCCGGTCAGCTGGTTTAACATTATGGATCCGCAAAATAGAAGTCGAAGTTGCATCATCGATTTGGATTTGCAGCAACATTTCACCGGAAGAAAGTGTACTCTCTCATCCAGCAAATTGTTGGGTCCAATGAAGAGCAGGATGTGGTCGACAATGTTCAGCTGTGGATTGTACTCCTACTGTCCACTTTCCTTTTCCCATGGTCAGCGCAATCTTGTCCACAATAGATGCTGTCATGCTTAGATGACATTGAGAGAGTTTCAGATTACAATTGGGCAGCTGCCGTGCAACAGGTAACGATACACAAGTTTGAGGAATTAGTGTCAGCGGTCCACAAACAACGATGAGGTACAATTGATCGTGCTAAGAGAAGAGAAGAGCCGAGAATGCATCCCAGGCCCATACATTTATATATGGTTGTTCTACCGCACTTGCTGTAAGTTAATTAATTTTTATTTTGTAATAATGTGTCAATCATTAATTCTATTGCATTATAAAATAACTTGATATATTTCATATTACAGGTCTAGTTTTTTGAGCACACACGGGTGTTGCAGCCACAAAGTCAGGTGGCATTTTTTCGACTATTCAGGTGGGGGCCATTTGTAGATAGGAAATTAAAATTCTCCATTGAATCTCTGCGAGACCAATAGGTATTATGAGTCCTAAATTAGACTTCTTCTTAGTCAATCAATATTAATAAATTAATAACTGAAGTGATGTGATTTGAAATGCAGGTGATCGAAGAGCTCCTTGTTGAGCCAAGTGAAAGGGTGATGGTGTACGGTGGTCAGATGATGACCCATAAAAAAAAGGAGGGCAACTAATAGATTGTCCCTCAGTCATGAAACTACGAGGAGTGCTAGATCTAGGGTTACCCTGGTCGTTTGACCACATGATGGGTAACCTGGCTCTAATACCAATTGATAGCACGTAGAACGAGAACTAGAAGGGGGGATCAATAGATCATGTCCAATTCAAAATAATTTGAAAAACAAGAGATGTAATCTCAATCGCAGTAAGGAAATTTTCCTAGTCTGGCCACGGAGCAAACAGATGGACCGAAGCTTAACTAGAGAGAGTTATGATGAAATAGTAATTGAACAGCTGACGAGCCAGAACCAAAACGTGAGAATAGCCAAATAAACCACATAGATAGGAGAGAGAGTTTTAAGGTGGTTTGATTGCGATCTGCAATCTACGTCCACCCCTTACTCCGCTGGAGTAAGGTTTTCATGCACTAAGCAATTAAGAACCACAAACTCAGTCTGCTAACATCCGCTGCCTTACAGCTTGCCTCGAGGGAGACAAATCCCTCAACATTGATCCTAGAACCTACAAGATCTGAACCCTGACCTTACCCCAGCAAGATCGGAACCGGAGGACCAGTCCTCCCTTCCTCCAAATCGGAGGGGAAACTGGAGATAAATCTCCCTTCTTCTGCTACAACAGAAGGGACGTGAGCAGTAGCCCACTGCTCACCATAACCAAGAGGATTAGATCCTCCCTTCCTCTGATTCCACAGAGGGAAGCCCATGAGTGATGCCTAGTCACTCACAACCGGAGAGACAGTCTCCCTTCTCCTGTTTGCACAGGAGGAGCCCAGAACTTAAAATAGAGTATCGAAAAGCTCACTAAGCAAGTGAAGAGAATAACCAAACAGGCAAAAATAGAAAGGAAAAACAAATGTAGCTCTGAGGAGCACAAGAACTCTGGATTTGATCCATGAGTTGGTACATGATCATATAAGCAATTTGATGCTTCGGCAGGAGGCTTTCCCTCACCCTCTGGCTCCTCCTCTCTTCTTCTTCTTTTTCTTCTTCTCTCACTCTGGCTCTTTACTCTTCTTTCTGG
Organism: Amorphophallus titanum; assembly: GCA_024336825.1. Classification (NCBI taxonomy): domain Eukaryota; kingdom Viridiplantae; phylum Streptophyta; class Magnoliopsida; order Alismatales; family Araceae; genus Amorphophallus; species Amorphophallus titanum. The sequence goes on along the minus strand of JANBPO010007954.1, from coordinate 1,070 downwards.
CTGCTACAAGAAAGCTAAAGAGTAACTCACTGCTCAGGTGTCGAGACAAAGCCATCCAGCATACCGGTCCTGATAGTCTGCCAAGTAAGTCTCATTACTCCTTACTGTCCAATCATGCTCTAGTGAGGGTCCTCTCTGTAGTGCCTCTACCTCAACGTAGTAGCGGGAGGCCCAGTCCTGATCGCTCGCCGAAGTCCGTCGACATCCCCGATCTGACTCATGCTCAGCTGGAACCGCCACTAGCAGTTGATGCCACCCCAGTGTCCTCTGCACTAGGCAAAGGAAGAGTGACTCCCTCAGGTTCACGTAAAACAACATTGTATCTCTATGGAACCAAGCTCGCTCCTCCCTCACCTATGGCTGAGGGGTGGTGTCCTCCGTCACATAAGGAGTCCAGATCACCTGCTACATTAAAAATGGAAAGTTTTGCTAATTTGAGTTCATATAACAAATGCTGAAAATCACACGACTCTTTAGCCAAAAAACACACCTGGTGGGGAGGGTACTCATCCAAAGCCGTCCTAAGATCAGAGAGTCTAGCGGCCACCAAGCACCGGTCCCGGACCATCTCCCATCTTGCCATAAGAGGGACCGCCTGCATCAGGGCTTGCGGGATCGTACAGCGACCTAGAGGGAACCGAGTGTACCCCCAAATCTAGAAACACAAGAAAAGAACAATCAGTCAATCAATCAAATTTAGAATCAACAAATGTGAAGGGGTAGACTCGCACCTGTAAGAAGGGTGTGAAACCACCCAGGTTCCCCAAACCTGGGCACACTGGATCCATGTGGGCGAAGAGGTGCTCTAGCTTCACTCTTCCCCAAGTGAGTTGGGGTCCCCGCTTGAGATCTCGTACCAACAGGAGATACTTGAGATTCACCTTGTTCGAGGCCGTGGTGAATAGCAGCCTCCCAAAGAAATATAAGAGGAAAAGCCTTAACTCCTGTTGCTCATGCCTCCCTCGGCTCGGAGTCTCCGTCTCACTCACCCTAGGTGATGGGGGAATCTCTCACCCTTCACATTTTTTCCACAGCTCTGATTGCGCATCGTCATTGTTGGGTCCGGTGCT
>JANBPO010007948.1:0-18081 GCA_024336825.1 Amorphophallus titanum | reverse complement strand
GTTAAAAAGTTATTACATAATTGAGATTCTAAACCTCAACCTACTGCTTAAATCACTCACACTCTAACTAACTATGTTATACATAATTTTTTATTATATTTTATTATAATAAATATTTACAAAGTAATATTTTTTTTACACCACATCGATATAATAGGTTAATAATAATATACCGTGCCAGCAAAAGTTCCGTAACCGTGATCGCAACGGGGGGGCTAACCCTGGAGCAACACTTTTGGTTACTTCCACCCTCGACTTTTGGGCAGCCACTCCGGAGGTTTACAGATTCAGTTGGACAGTAACCGGCCCTCGGCACTTGAAAAGGAGTGAATGGTTACGAGAGAGCGTAGGTATATCAGTCAGCACACGTGACGACGGCGGCCTGGGACTTCCCTTCCTCTCCCCTCTCTATTTCCTTTCTATCTTTCGCGCCGGTGAAGTTTCAGCGCTGCAGCCGCCGACCCCGCACGCCTCCCTACAAATAGACCTCCACCCACTACGAGCATCATCGCAAGAAGAACCATCCTCTGGCCTTGAAGGAGGATAAAGGGTCCTAAATCACAGGGGGAAGAAGAGAAGGGAGGCAGAGGAGGAGGAGATAGTAGATCATGGCAGCACCAGAGGCGATCCCGTTGCTTACTCCGTACAAGATGGGCAAGTTCCAGCTCTCACACAGGTCAGAAATCATTAGGTTCTGCGTCTCCCCATTAATCTTCCGATAGCGTGCTTGGTCTCTTCCTCTGGGGATGATCCAGTTGGATTAAGGGAATGTGTTCACGTTTCATGCCAAATGGGCAAGGGAGCTCGTCCCGGGAAGAGAAAACACCGTTGGGTTACTAGGAATTTCGTTTCCTCTGTAGTATGCTTATGCCTTTAAAATAGTCTCTGTTTCAAGCCCCTTAATTCTGTTGATGTTGCCCATAAGTAGTGTTGCTGCTGTTGTCTCTAATGATATTGCTTGCCTTCTGTTCTTACACGGGTTATGACATTTCTTCGCCCGGAGTTCTAGAGTGGAAGACAAATTTGGACAAGAAAACCAGGTAACCGAGAGACTGGATGCTAACCTTCTTGCGTGGCATAGCCAAAGGTTTGGACTCTTCTAGATCTGACCTATTATGTACAAGGCAAATGCCCTTAGTAGGGCTGTTGATTGGAGCTATGTGATTAGGGATGCAGGATAAAGAAGATTTCCAAGCTGGGGAATCATGGCTTGAGTGTCCTGCCCCTAGAGTGGGCTTCTCAATGATAGCTTCAGGCTCCTCTCTTTGGAGTTGATCAGCTTTGAACATGGAACCACTTTTCAATGATGTGAACAAAGGGAATAAAAAAGAGAGGAGGACTAACGGAGTTGGTTCTCCTTTTGCTACATGAATTTCTTCTTGGGCTATCGGGTGGGATAAGGAATCTTCAAAGAATAGCTTTGATAAACCCAGATCCTCTATGTCTACATCCTGGGACCTTTCTTTTGGATCCACATGTTCATCTTCATGGCATAATTCCACATTTGCAATTCTCTCTTCCACTGGACATGATTCCTTTACAAAATGATTATGTAAATTCCACCTTGTTGATTCATCATTACTAACCTTAGTTGGTTGACACCCTAATCCGAATCTCTCAAGAGTTCCATTTCCCTCAATCGGCTCTTTAATTCCTTGTTCTTCCTTTCCTAACCCTGCACCAGATGTATAGCCCATCTTGGACATTATGTGCCAAACTGCATCTTGAGATTTCTCCTTAACAGATGACTCTAAGGATTTAGAGGATGGAGTAGATTGGTGGGCATCTAGGGCGGAGATGATGGGCTCCTTGTCCTTTAATGACATGAACGTGGTCGGGTTCAACACTGTAACGACCCAAGATCCGGATACTGGGAATGACCCGATACTATTCGAATCCTGGCCCGCCGCCCACGAGTCGGAGGGCTCGAAAGGGCTAAAAGCATAGGTGTGGTGTACATAGAGAGAAAATAAAGTAGGATAATTCAACAATTAACAGAAATAAACAACTAACTACAACAGAGTCCAGTCCAACAGAAAGTGCAGTTTAAAGTAGAAAAATGTACCAAATGTCAAGTGAACACTCGGCTCGACGAGCTGACAGCTAAGGACTTCCATGCAGTATTATTGGAACATGTAAAGAATCCAGAAGGCGTCTGCCTTATGCAGCCCACCTGACTGTAATTTTTAAGAAGATGCAAGTTCCTTTAGATGATGAGAAATATAAGGAAATTCCAAAAGTTAATATTTATAACATGGATTTTATCATAAAGTTCATGAAATTGAAACCCATTGTTGTAAAGGAGTTGCCACAGCTAGCAGAGCAATAAGAGGCAGGGCAGAACAACCAGAAGAACAAGAAGAACAACCAGAGCAGGAAGAAGAATAACAAAATATGAACAACAGCAGTAGCAATAGGTTGTACAAAAAGAGCAGTAACTAGACCTGCAAGAATACAGTAGCTTGAATAGCAGCCAGAAGAACATGAAGAACAGCTAGTAGAATAGCAAGAGCTACAGCTAGAGATGGGAGTAGAGCAGCAGCTAGAGCAACAGATTGATCAGCTATTAGAACAACTAGAACAATAGCTTCAACAGGTTGAACAGAACCAGCCTGAACAGTAGGGTGCACAAGAACAGTCAAAGCAACAGCCACAGTAGGCTAAGTAGCAACAGCCAGAGCAGCAGCATGAAGAACAGTAGGAACAATAGCTTGAGCATCAACAACAAGTTCAGTAAGATCCTACTGTCCTATCATGGACCTTTGATGGCTTTTGGCATGCAGCCACCCTTGTCTCCAGAAGTGATACATACTCCACCAGAATTCCACGCATCTACATCCGAAGGATTAGGCTCAGCTCCTAATGCATCTGATATTCATCCTACATTGGTAAGACTTCTAATGTCTCAGCTCAGGAATGTGAATTCCTCTATGCAATTGAATCTGGCAGTGGACAGAATAGATGCTAGACTAGTACATGTTGAGCAGACTGTCAACAGTCAGTGGGAAAAGTTTGTACGAGACAAATACAGAACTGATGAACGACTGCATGGCTTCTTGGACTCTTAGCTTCATGTTAGTGGACAAGCAGGTCAGATTCTGAGTAGGGATAAGACAGAATCAAGCTGAAACTCATTTGAAAACAACACAGATGCTGGTACATGCCTTTGATATCAGGAAAGAATCTTCTTTTCCTTCCTCTCTTCCTTTACAGTTGGAGGCTGTTCTTGGGAAAGTTCATCGAATATGCCAGGTTCTTGTGTTTTGGCTTCAGCTTCTTCAGCCAATTTTAGGACTCAAAATGTTCCCAAGGGACATACTCCTTCAGCTGCACTGGCAGGATCTTGGGTTGTTCATATTCTTCTAACTCGTCGATAATTGCCTGCAACTGTCTGACTATCGGGCTGACTCGTGATTGCATTCGCAATAGGAGTGGCTTCTTCTTGTTGTCGGTCATCCTTCGGAGGACCAGCAGGGGAGTGGTTTCATGCCAGACTGGGGTTACAATCGGTGGTGGTAGCTGAGGCGTGATGCCATGAATCCGGACTCCCGGGGTAGGGTAGGATACAAACTTTCTTCTTGTCTTCTTTGGCACTTTCTACCAATTTTTGTGGTCCTCTGCGGGAGCCAGGACAAATGCCTCGTAGGTGCACTTTGTGCAAGCATCTGACAACTCTTCGGGCAGTTGTTGGTATAAGGATATCATATTTATGGTTACCCCCATGACCGGCATCTCGTGTGGGCGGGTTGGGTCCACTTTGTGTTCACCCATCTGGAGCTCTCCCTTCTTGATCATGCCTTCGATAATGTCTTTGAAGACGTAGCAATCTTAAAGGGTGTGCCTGAGCATCTAATGGTATGGGTAAAATCGAAGATCATCTTTTCTATTGATGTCACTAGGTCTCTTTTGCTCTGGAAGAGTGATTTTATTGTATTTTATAGCCCAATCGAAGAGAACTCGGGTCTTCTCCTTCAGGAAGGAGTAAAGTTTCTTCATTCTAGACCGCAAGGAGGTGGCCTCTTGTTATTCAGCTTGCTTGACTGAAGGAGTGCTGGTGACTCCTTTATCCTTGTCCTTCTGCTTCTCGAAATCCTTGAAGTCGACAGTGTTGACTTCTTTGGGCACGAGCCGCTTATCAGTTGATTTTCCTTTTTGGGCTGAGGTGACCGACGAGGAAGAGAATTTGGAGAGGTAGGACTCGATTTTTGCCACCACATTATTTAATCGATCAAATGACTTGATCTGACATATGCCGATACAAGAAGAAGGGATCTCGAATTCCAAGTCAGAGATCACGTCTTTCTTAAAATTTCTCCAGGGTGAAGAATTAGAAGATTTGGTGTTAAGGGCATGCTTACACTAAGATATATCAGACCTTTTGAGGTACTAGAAAGAGTTGGCGAGGTTGCCTACTACATCGTCTTGCCTCCTCAATTGTCCAACATCCATAATGTGTTCCACATATCCATGTTGAAGAAGTATATGCACGATCCATCTCATGTGATAGATCATGGAGACCTGGTGATACAAAAGGATCTCACTTATGAACAAAATCCCATGAAGATCCTTGATCACGAGGTACGTGCACTAAGGAACAAGAGAATTCCCATGGTCAAGGTTCAATGGAGCAAATGCTCAGAACAAGAAGCCACGTGGGAGACAGAGGAATCCATGAAGAAGAGATTCCCAGACTTATTCTGAATGGTATGCACTCTGCACCCTCTATGTCTATATATACAATTAAATTTGGGGACTAAATTCTTTTAAGTGGGAGAAGGTGTAGCAACCCTGGTAAATTAAAGGAATCAAAATCCTAAATAGATTAAAAACAAAACCAATGTTCAAGGCCCAGACCCTATACACAACACCACACACACATGGGCCTTGCATTTAAACCAAATGGGCCAAAGGAGAAGGGCGCCCATACTAGGGTGCCAAGTCATCAAACAAAGACTTAATGCATGGACATTATTTCCATGCATTGATAAGCAGAATTCGTGAAAAGGGTGAGAGTGAAGGGCGCCCCATGACTGGGCGTTAATTCAAGAAATGGAGACCCCTGCTTGGGCGCTATTTAACTGAGGATGAATATGGGACCTTGCTGGCTGTGGTTCGTTCAAAGTAGGATACTGGGTGATGTTCGAGAAAGTCTTAATCTAGGAAAGGATTGATACGTGAAAAGTCTAATTCCCACAAGATTCTACATGGGAAAGTTTTAATTCCAATCAAACTCTAATCCTCTAGTAGGATTTTATCTCTATAAATACCTTGACCCATCGATCGAGCGCCGGCTACTGCTTCCTCTCGTTCACACCCTAATGCGGGGTTTGTGTAAACGCAATATGTGATTTTGCTTCCACTTCGTTATTATGAATCTCAGGCCATAGGGCCCCTTGTTTTCGGTGATTAATCAAGGGTTTTCTCCTCTCTGAGCGGATGTAATTAACATCGTGACCTTTGCAGTATGGTGGGTTCTTAGTCCCGACACGATACACATAATCGTCTGACTAGTCAGATCGAGTGCACCATGGGCTTCTTCGAAGTCCTAATCAATCGTCACCTAGGTGACTGGCACGCCCTTGCATAAATAAACAAAATAAACGAACAAATAGACGAACAAACAAACAAACTAAAGAAGTGTTCCAAAAGTGCATCCACAAGTCTGGCATGCCCGGTAGGACGTTACCTCCCTTCATCTCTTCACCGGGATTAGGGGCCCTACGACCTCTTCTTGAAATTCTAAACTATTTTACTTGCAACTATAGGCTTGTACTTTGACAACTACAATGGCTATTTCATTCAGGCCACTAGCCATTGCAAGCCACGTCAAGGAGCGCTACTTGGTCGTCCCATTGCAGTTCGAGAGCTTCTTTCCTGTCGTGGGCTTCCCCAACTTCCTGGGAGTAGCCTTCGTCGACCTGCTGAAGATCGAGGGGCCCAAGCCCATCGAAGTCCACATTCCCATCACGGGAACCTTCCCTATCAAACCTGCCACTGTCGAATTGTCGGTGACTACTGTTGGCCGCACAACGGTGAAGACCCTGGGCTATTTTGTCCACCATGTCCGCTTCAACGTGGACCCTACCAACCAAGAAGTGGCATCCCACCGAAGAAGAAACTGGAGGAAGGCTACTGCGGTTACCCCCAAGGGCCGGATCTCCAACACTGGCAAGTAGGTCCTGATCGGAGGCATCTGGGTCCACCTTAATGGCCGGGGAGTCGACGTGATTCCTGACCAAATTGTGCCAAATGTCCCGGTGCATAACTCTTTCCAAGCGCTGGGGAGGATGGAAAAGAAGAATACTGGAGTGGCCTGTCGACTGAAGAATGAGCCGGCCCCCATGCTGTTCAAGACTAAGCAAATTTTGATCCCACGTTGGTATCACCCCCTACCCCTTGTCATTTCCTATATAAACATGTGTATAGTGTTAGGGAAGGAATTGATGAAAGTTTGTTGAGAGAAAATTGCATTGGAGTGAGATGCTCTTGTTGTTCCTTGGGTGTGACTCCCTTAGTTCTATCTTGTGATGAGAGAGAATTAGATCGTGTGACTCAACCTTGTATCCCCTTCTGTCTCTGATCTTCTTCTTCCACAAAAAATCTCAGTGATACCTCTATGAGCTAGAAAGATTTCAGCACTTATTTTGCGTCAATCGGAGTTCATGAGCAACAGCAACAATTCTTTTTGTGGAGGCGCGCAGATCAGTCCTTGATTGCTGCCTAGATCTGAAGATGACTGTGTTTTAATTTCTACAGCCCACCTCTGATGCCATCTGAAGCTGGTCCCTAAAGCGTAATCAAAGGATTTCGAGTCTTCTTCCCGCTAATGCTGGTCTCACCTCGATCGGAGTTCTGTGCTGTTCGTGGCGGTGATTCTCGTGAGATCGCGCAAGACATCTGAGCAGATCTAGTTCAAAACCAGCACCAACTTCCAAAGCCTGCCCCGCCTCATCCGACTGAGATCTGTGCAAGATATTTGGAGAGCTTCTTCCTCCGGATGTCACCGACGATCTCCCGCAAGCGGCCCTCGATCGGACCTCAACAATGATTTTTCTCCTAATTATTTCTGTTCATGTGCAGTTCTGTGTGAGCAGAACCAGAGGCTCGGTGCAGTCACTACTGCGCCCAGATCTGAAAAGATCTGACCACGCCCTTTGGGGTGGATGAACTTCAGCAAGTTGCCGACGTTCTCCAACAAACGACGCCTTGATCGGACATCGGATCTAGCCGTACCAGCCTTCGCAAGTTCACTGCGGAGGGTGACCAGCACGGATAAAACTGGGTCAGATTTCCCTCGGCGTACCCAATCGGCTCCAGTTCGCATCCCTCGCCTCCTGCGAGTGTGGCCTGTCAACCTGGGTTCCAGCAACCCCAAAATTAGCCATTGTAGCCTGATACCTCCCTGTGTGGAGTGGGCCAAGTTCTGAACCATGACCGTCCTCTCTCTCTCTCTCTCTATCCTAGGGGCGCCCCCTCCTTCTCTCTCCTTCCTCTCCAGTGGATGGTCGTGTTGAGGTCGGGTCGACGTGTGGAGATCGTGGAGGAGATCCCGCCTACTTTCTCTACTCGTGTGGATACATCTAAAGGTCGGACACTTAGACGGCTCGCGACTCCGGGATCCTCCTCTCTTTCGTCTTCGAGTTTATGAGAGTTCCTCAACTCCACAAAAGTATAGAATCGTTCTTCTCACTGCGGGATTTACCATTATTGTTCGATTTTAAAAAACCAGCAACGATATGCATCTAGAGTTTCAATATTTTTCACTGCGTTTCTAGTCAAAACCTTATAGTTTGGACATCTAGCTTGGCCACCCTTCGGCCTCATGTTGCCGAAGTTTCCACCAAGGACTTGAGAGCAATTAGCCACGAGCATTGTGGAGCTTGCCTGGAGACACCGCCAGTCTCGTAAGACATAGCTCTCAGCTCCGGTGGCTCGAGAATCCCGATTCTAAAGCTCCAACAAAATGGAGGCTCTATTCTCCCCTTTTTCTGGCTTTGTATTTTAGCTTCCCTTCCCCGTTCTCAGGCTCTGTATCCTAGTCCGCCCAGGCAATGTAATCAGATTCCATAAAAAAGTAAGTCGAACTGTTATGGCAACAGGCTACGCTCTCTTCTGGTGGTGGGTTTTGTGGGTGAAGGCACAAGTAGCTCTCTCCATCGTCAACTTCTAGGCCAGCCAACAGCACAGGAAAATTGTGAGATTCTGCCATCTTCGCTAGAGGGTAGACCATCCGACGAGCCTAGACCTTGGAGACCTTCTTCATGGCAAGAACTAGTCAAATTTTGAGAAGCAACTAATGATGCAATAAAAATCTCCATTCCCTCGGTATCCATGGGTAGTGCTTCATTCTCTGAGACCAACATGCATTCTTATTCTCTTCAATCATCTCCCCCAACCACAATGGCAAGCATTGTCGCTTTGATCACCTGGCCCACCAAATCGTTGCTATCTTTTTTGAGAAATACTAATAGGGTGTTTGGTTGCTATTATTCAAATCATAGAATGGGATTTCTCCTTCTCTGGGAAGCTACTCCATACAATTTAGCACTATGGAATCGGGGTAAGTCCTGCAGTCGCTTCTTCAATTGCAATCACTATAGGCAGTGCAAGGCGCACAGCTATAGGAGCTTAAAGCCACTGGTGCCATTTGTGGAGTTGAAAAGACTCCGCGACCACAACTGCTGAGGAAGGCATGTCAAGAGACCAGCAAACGGCGCAAGCCCTAGAAGCCTATCTTTGCAAGAGCTAGGACATTCCAAATACCCCCACAGAAGACAACAATACAAAAGGTAGCCGACGACTCGGCGCACGGCTACTGCCACCTGCCACCTGTCCCTTGGGGTGGTGCCGACTCAGAGCAGGCATGCAACAACCTCCCCGCTATTAAAGGATCCCTGTTGATCCAGTCTCAACACTTGAGCTGACGCACGCCGCGGGCTGCAAAGCTTGTATCAACTGCCCACTCCCGTCCTTAGACTAGATCCGCCAGCCAGGTCACCCAATAAACACTCATCGGCTTTGCCAGCTCCTTATCCTGTGAAATGCTTCCCATTAGTCCCACCAGGATTGACCCTCTACCCCCGGTGTGGAACCCACATTCATAACCAATACATCCTCGCCGTCCTTTGGCATTCTACTACAACAGCTACACAAACACGCTAAGAGATACCAAACTTGCCCCACTGGGCTCACAAAACCTGTCTCTTGGCCTGTGGCACTCCGCCCTTGCCGAGCTTTAGACGTTGCCCATCAGTTCCATTGGACTCGGCCCATAAAACCTTTCCCTTGGCCCGTGGCACTCCGCCCTCGTTGAGCTCTCACACATCTTCCTAGCCCCGTGGGGTTGGGCTCATAAAACTCATAGAACTCCTTTTCCCTTGGCCCGTGGCACTCCGCCCTGGCCGAGCTCTCAAACATCGCCATAGTCCCGCCAGACTGGGCCCATAAAACACTTCCCTTGACCAGTGGCACTCCGCCCTGGCCGAGCTCTCAAACCTCGCCATCGTCCCGCCAGACTGGGCCCATAAAACACTTCCCTTGACCCGTGGCCAGAAAATAAAAGACAAAAGAAAAAAAATTCTGGGACATTGCTTGTGGTCACCTCTTTTGTGTGGATTGACATATTTACCCTCCCAATTTTCATTTCCCCTTTTCTAGACTAGTTAAAATTGGTAAAGAATGGAGAGGATTTTTATAAACCCAGATTATGAGGAGAAGTTCCCTCCACAATATGAATCTGGGATTAGGGGCAACCACGTATTTCAAATGGAGGATGATCATATGGATGCCTTTATAGGCATGTTCTCGGCCACACCAAACGAGGGCGCCAATGCCGATTCGGCAGCTTCACCTAGTGATCATGACCGCGGTAGCCCTAGGGCTCCTAAACTATCTCCGCATGAGGATCAAGAGTTGATCAGCGTGGTATCCCGCTACACTCCCGCGGACTTGGTCACGATAGCTTCTCATGGGAAGGCTCCCACCATCCCATACATGTCTCCCCATGCGACACCTCCTAGTGTCCAAACTCCCTTTCAAGGGTCCACAAGCCAACCTATTCCCGAGAATCCACTTCAATTCGACTATCCAATGGCTCCACAAAGGGTTCCTTCACCCCCGATTCCACCAACTGTGGGTGCCCTGTCAAAGGGGATAGACCAGACATTCAGGCAGGAAATCAAAAGCTACATTCGGCAAGCAATGGCCGAAAGTATGCCAAATTCACGTCCCCACTCGCTAGCCATGTACTGCAAACTCCCCAACGCTCATTTCCCGCCTGGGTTAAAGGCTCCTAAGTATAGGAGGTATGATGGTACCACCGACCCCTATCATCACCTTTCAAGTTTTCTTATGGATTCCCATCAATGGCTCTACGATCGAGTCTTACTGGTCCATTTGTTCAAAAAATCCCTTGAGGGCGAGGCCTTACGTTGGTTCTCTTCCTTACCAGCTATTGATCTCCTCAACTTTGATATAGTCTCCGAGCGATTTCTCGCTCACTTTGGTCATATGTCTTCCATTTCTCCTACACTGTTCGACCTGGTCATGGAGAAAATGAAGCCCAACGAGGACTTCATTAACTTTGCAAATCGATGGAGAATCATGGCTTCGTGAACCTGAAGAAAAGTGGGGCCATCGGATTCGCCACAGTCCCTCATGCCACCAGCCCAAAAAATAGCAAGCTGGCCCACACACTGAGGTAGTGGGTCGGCAAAAGTATACTCCTCTCTCTCGACACAGGGTGCGCCTCCAGGACCCCCAGTCCCAGATAGATGCTGGCCAACGCCGCAGGAGCCAGGGCCAACTATCGTCCCTCTGCCAACAAGCAAGCCGGCCACAACAACTCGACTCTCAGCAAACCATCCTCTCCGTGTGGAACCACAAAAGTCGCCAGCCAATATGCCAGGTACACTACAAGGTGTGTCACATCTAGCAAACCATGGGGATTCCACCCCTCCCGTGGTGCATAGATGTATCTGGTGTAAGTACGAAAATGAAGCTCCACCTCAGCATACTCCTCCCACGAAGTCTGGTCCCTGGAAAACTCCTGGTAGCAAAAGGGCCCGTTGTAGAAATGATGAACCCACACATTCAGTGGCACCCTCGGAGTCTGTGCAACTCTCTCTCTCCCTACTAGGGCCAAGTCCCTCCAGGTCTTCATGAGATACCAATAGCTGTAAGGTACTCGGAATCGCCCCTATCCATCACTGTGGCTGCGGTGGAGGTCATCTAGTACCACCTCCTCATACCCCACGCCGCTGATCGACAATCCAGAAATTCAAGATAGAGACCACAAGTCAAGTGAGGTCTCTCCCTCTGCTGTCGCCACTGTAATCCACCGGCGATTGAAGTGCTCTAGCAATCCCTATAGCAACCCGATGTAGCACAGGTACATGTACAAAGTGGCAGTCACCACGTACCTGATCCCAGCCTGATCCAACAACACCCAGTAGTGGTGAACAATCCCCATCAACCACTCAGTGGCACCCTGACGATAGTAGTGTGATGGGATCAGTACCGAGTGACTGTACCAGCTAATGACGGTCTGCCACATAACTCCATCTAGGAAGCTATGGTCATCGTAGCCCTCTCCAGCATACTGCAAGCCCATGAGCTCCAACACCAACCCAGTGGTCCCCTCTGTCTCTATGTGGTGGTGACCGTGCAAGTCAGAGAGAGAGAGAGAGAGGAGGATAATAAAGGCCTAGGCCTGTTCAAAGCCCTTTTAGGCTTAAAGGCCTGGGCTATTAATGGGCTTAACACCCTACTGAACACTTAGTCCCCTATATTTCCAACCTTTTCACCTCCAACTCATCGAAGCACTCATTCGGAGTTCTTTCTATGTATGAGTAGTTGCACTGTTAGGAGGGCCATCCTCGTAAGAGGATCACGTGACCCCATTTCCTCGTGGGCCGAGTGGGAGTCGATTTAAGTATAGGAAACCTCCCGCGCACCCACACATGGGTCCTTCCTTTCTCGGGGTGTCCCTTCCATGTAATACATTATGTGGATTAATTGACGACCTTATCCATGTAATACCCACGCAACATCGATCCTATATATCATTCCAAACTGCATCACCAGTCTAATAGTTACCTGCTCCTCCATCATCTACTACATATCCTCCTGTACCCCTTCCTTGTTGATATTCTTTTTTTGAGTACCGTACGTGTCTGGCCTGGCAATGGGCACGAGCTATATAGCGAAGTACTGGCATGTAGGTCGATCCAAAGCTGGTAGTGGTAGGTGTAGGGAAAGGAAGTGGAGAAGGGGTCCATCTGCGCGGAGTCGGGGGATCTCCCCTTGGATGCCTCCCCATGCACGCTTTCCTTCTGCTGCTACTTCTCCTCCTCCTCCTCCTTTTGGTGCTGAAACATTTAATAACCTCAAGGAGAAGAAAACTCTTACGACAAATGTTTTAGGGCACTCAAAAACTGTTTGCTATTATCTGCTCATAAACTTATTATGATGTTAGCTGTACTCTCTTGAAGCCCTCATTTCAGGTAGAACTTATAACTTTTCATCTTTAATCGTCTGTTACATATCATACCACCAATGTCGAAATGGGTAATGAATAGAGGCAGATGGTTTGGTGTTATCAGCTGTAAGGAGAGCAAGTACGTAGAAGAATAAGGTATGCGGTTAACATCTCCAAGAGTTATTACACATCCAATGTGAAGCTAGCATGCATGGGGGGATGACTTGGGAATCAATGCACATCTTGGATCCAATCATGGACATGGGTATACATGTTGGTGGAACTTCTCGCAAATGAACATGTGGGTGGGCACCACTAGCTACCCAAATATATATATTATACATATATAATATCTTTGTGGTAGCCCACGCCTTTTACAGAGTTTTCTTTCCCAGCTGTACGTGCTACTCTCCCTCCCGTGTGTTGTCGTTCTGTCCATGCAAGGCCATGCATGGGACAAGGGGATTCCATGTCAGGGGTCGCCGTCGTCGCTTGTCTTGTTTGGAAGGTTCTTCCTGATCCATATGATTTTGTCACTCACCACGGCAACAAGGGGAAGGGCCTTACAACTAATTACTTCTCCTTTTGCACCACACGGGCACACGCTTTTTCCTGTGCGAGACAAATATGAAGGAAACAGAGCAGGAGCAACGAAACGGAGGCGGCATGCGGTTTTGCACGCATGGCTACATCTGTGGTGCTCTTCTTTCTTTCTTTCTTAATTCCCTTGTTCTCCTCAGAAGTTCATGGTGACACCCCAGAGAGAGAAGTTATACATAAATAGAGAATTCGTGCTTTTATATATGAAGGCAACAACTCTCCTGCTCTTAATTCCGATGCGGAGAGCTGAGAAAAAGGAGACATTTGCTGCATTGCATTAGCTGCTGCTCGGTACCTCCCTTGTTTTGGTTTCACATTGAGGATTAGCAAACGGAGTACGTGGGGATTACGGCCTCTGTAAAATGTCTGACCGCCCCCCTCCTTCAAGAATTATATGAATATAATGTTTGATTTATTATAATGAAGCATCCTACTTATGTACGTAATTTTACTTGAAAATGGGTTATGAGAGCTTGACGGCGTCAAAGATGGAGAAGTCAAATTTGGTCGAGAGGTCGAGTAAGTCAAATGACATCCAACGACACCTTCTCATCGGTCAAGATCTGAATGATGTTTATGAAAGGCATGGAATGTTGTTCGATATATACGAGCTCTTTCCATGGGCCTGATAGTGGCACAATTGCATGGCCCAGTAAGTCCCCAACAACCCCCCCACCCAGACTTAGCATTTGGCATCATCTCTAACTCCTGGTGTTTTACAATGAGTCGACGCACAAGGGAAATCGCAAGTTACATGGAATATATATAGCAAGGTACAGCTCTGACACGCACCTGAAATGTTCCTCGTACTAAATATTCTCTCTGTCTGCTCCTTTGGATCTTAGTGACTTTTGCTTGGCATTGATCTTAGTACTCGGGCTACTAGTGATTTGTATTTGATCCTTAGATGTGGGTGGGCTTGCGCTCAGATTTTAAGAAAAGAAATTATTGAACCGTCCGACATAAAACTTCAAAGAGGTCTGCTTTCCTTTTTAACATATTTTTTTCCATCTCTTTTATTCAATGCAAGACTAGTTTAACAGTAACATGCCCATCACTACAGAAAGCAATGGTGACTGGTGTCTAGAATGGTTCCTCGAAGAAGGTAGCAAAACAGATGGACAAGCTTCAAACCTGTCATTCCACGGGGATTGGATAAAAAATTGCATTGGGCGGATGGGCCGTCCTACCTGGAGATAAAGCATTCACGCGGTGTGGTCTTCTTGGCTCACGTTAAAGAGAGTATGAAAGTATTTGCATCTATAAAAACCCTTTTCTTACGTACTTTTCATTTGGTCGCCGTCATTACAATCTAAGGTGGAAAGATGCCTAATAAGAGTATAACTTCTTGTGACAAAAGAATGCACCATACAAGAGGAAGAATACATGAGAAGAAGTTAGAAGTTTTTCTTAGTATTCTAATCACATGTTCACTTTGATCACGACCACCACTTAAAGCAGGCCATTGGAGGACAACTCATGGAGAAGAGTACAACTATTTGGAATGGTGAGATGGCCTCCCAAACTTTATATGCAAAATCCATCCTCCGTAGCATATGCGCTAGGTGTCCAAGGGTTTCTCGTGATTTAAAATCCTGAGAAGCAGTCCTCAGGCTATTTCGGAGGATTTGAAAAATCCAGCACTTTTGTGGTTGAGTTCTCTCTCCACTGTAAAATTCTCTCCTCGTGAAAATCGAGAAGAATTGTGTTCATTTGATAAAAAAATAAACTCTATAAGAGATTCTAATGATTGGATCATTTTTCTCGATATGAGAGGGTCTAAGGTCGCGTTTGGAAACACAGTTGGGAGGGATTCCAATCCACATTGAGGGTCTTGATTGTTTGGAAGAGGCAGGCCTTACGGATGTAGAGGATAGGGCGCTAAAGGAGAACTTGAGGGAGCAGTTTGATGATATACTTGCTAGGGAGGAGATCTACTGGAGACAAAGATCGAGTGATAGATGGATTAAAGAGGGAGACAAGAGCACAACTTACTTTCAGCGTATTGTTTCTGGGAGGAGGAGGGTCAACTCCATCTCTTGCATCAAGGTGGGGGACATCTCCTTCTTCTCAGATGTGGAGATCAGAGACCAGGCGAAACACTTCTACTTGACTCTATTCGTAGAGGATGTGTTCCATAGGCCTAGGGTGGCACTTGATCTTCTTCCGTGCCTTTCCCTTAAGGAGAGGGATGTTATCTCTCAGCCTTTTTCAGAGGAGGAAGGCACCGAGCAGTGTTTTCTCTTGCAGATGATAGAGCCCCAGGCCCAGATGGCTTCCCGCTGTCTTTCTTTCAGAGGTGTTAGGCAATTATCAAAGATAACCTACTGGCAGCTTTGAGAGAGTTTCAAAAGGGGAGGGCGCATTTGGGGGATATTAACAAGACCCTCCTAGTGCTCATTCCAAAGAAGGTAGGTCCTCAAGAATTTTGGGATTTTTGGCTTATCAACTTGCTAAATGGTACTTACAAAATCATCACCAAGGTGCTAGCAGGGAGATTGGTCACTGTTATAGACAGATTTGGTCCGTTATTTCCAAGGAACCTTCAGTAGGGGGAGGCATATTCTGGATAAGGGTTGGTCCTGAAGCTAGATTGTGAGAAGGCTTATGACAGGGTGAATTGACAGTGTCTCTTTGAAATTTTGGACAGAATTGATTTTGGGGACAGATGGATTAGCTAGGTTAGGGCTTATATCTCTTCAGCTACTTTTGCGCTCTTTGTGAATGGGAAATCGTCCTCTTGATTCCACAGTGGTCCGGGTCTCTATCAGGGAGACCCTATGTCTCCTCTTCATTTTGTGCTCATGACTAATGTTTTGAGCAAGGTGTGGCAGAGGCTTGAGGCTGCCGGACTTATCATAGGCTTTTAAATGGTCCTTCTGCACATCGCCTCCGAACCACGTAAATCTCGGTGTTCTTAGGGTTTGATCTTTTCTCCCCCCTTACTTCTTCCTCCTCTGTTGTTTGTCCATCTCTACAGGTACTCCAATTCCTAACACTGACGACTTAGTCCGCCGCCTCAGGTGTCTGTCTACAACGCCCTGGCGGAGACTGAGACACCGTACCAGTAACCACAGAACAAGGACTAGCTGGGGTCGCGCTCGTCAGCGCGAGTCCGACGCCCCTAGCCACGTGTGCACACACAGACCATGCGCCCTAGGTCAAGCCCTCTAGTTAGTTCTTCCCCCGAAGTCCAGACTCATGCTGCGCGTGGGGGCCCTACGATAACCAGCTTAACAAGCGTCTCACTCGGGTCACGCTCTCCGCCACTCTCAAGTGGGGTCCGCACACGTGTGCGCAGGAAAGATACGACTAGTGGGGGCTCACTAAACGTGAACACTGAAAATCATGCACGCACCCATCACAAGTAACGCGAAAAACAGGTGGCTTGGAGCCACCCGACTCGGGACAGCCTACTAGACCTACAAAACCCAACGATCCTTGAGTCATGAGACTCGGGTCAAGACCATCGTACGTGACGGCACAGTGCCGTCAATCTGGCCTAATCCATAGGTCTAAAATCTCGATAACACGATTCCCGAGGCAGCTCACAAGCTGCCGAGATAATCCCTCATCCAAGGGACACATGGAAAACTTCCAGCCCCAGGGTGGTTAACTAGACTCACAGTCCAAGGCCATACACGTGGTCCATTCGGAAACCACTTTCCGGAGAAACCCACATCGTGCGGGGAAGGCCCTCCGCACCCAAACCGACTCACGAGGACTCACTTAAGCGTAACACGGAAACCCAGAACACACACACAGGGTCACCCGGACCCTTCAAACACACGGGCGTGCAAATCGAGGTAACACGGTACCTCCGGAATCACGAAGAATCACTTGGACACCTCTCCCACGAGTCCGTATCGCATACGGACACCTCAGGGCAAAGGAACGCGAAACACGACGGCCCAGGAGCTGATTGGGCTAGGCGGCAACCCCTATGCTGTAAATACATCACTTATGCCACCATTTATAACTGGGTACCCACCTCACAGTGCAATCCTTGTGCCTTTTGATAATCCTAACAGTCCAAACCTCAATGTTAGTATGACTGGGGCCACAACAGGTGGTGGAATAGTGTCAGGTGCTCATCTTTAGCAATTATACAAGTCTTATGGATTGGCCTTCAAATGTATGGATGTCTGTAATTCAAAGGCACTTGAAGTCATTGAACTTGATCAGAAAATATAGCTTGTTCAAGAACTTGATGGGCATGTTATGCGATGTGTGCATGATCAGAATGGGAACCATGTATTACAGAAGTGCATCGAATGTGTACCTGCAAAAAAGAATTGGCTTTATAATTTCTAGTTTTAGTGGTCAAGTTGCAGGGCTCCCTACTGACTCCTCATGAGTTGAGTGGAGGGGTCTCTTGCATTGGTTCAGCCACATAAAGATTGATACAAAGTGGAATTGTTCTGCTATCGGAGTATCCGATCATAGGTTCATAGATCCATCAAAGCCAATGCAAATTTCCTTTTTCAATACCCTCTGTTAATCTTGCGTTGACACACAGGGACCAGCCCAGGTCGACGCACCCGGCCCTCTCGACCACCCTCTCTATGTGCATTCCCCCATGAGCATTCATATGAAACCTGGATGTGCATGCAAAGAGAAGCATAACTGACATGAATATCAGGAAAGATCAGAGAGGGCCAATTATGTCAGTTAGGGCCTGTGGAGTTCAGACTCCAATATATGGTTAACGGATTTGATGAAGTCAATAGACTTTGTTTCAAGACTTCAGCTAGGGTCCCCTCACCAAGCAATTCACTTCAGTCAATCATGTTGGCAGAGGTCTTCAAGAGATTCAGCAAACTTCAGCTGAGGAAGAGCTTCAAAAGTTCACTGGACTTTAATACATGAAACCAACAGTAGCCCAAGTTCAACAGTTCAATTCTACAGCTACAACTAATCGACTATATGCAACCGCAGTATAGCATTAGCAGAGTTCTTCAGCCTGGCATTTCAAATCTATCTCAACAAAAAAAAGGGAAATG